>JABFPM010006151.1:0-10461 GCA_022817325.1 Idris sp. 1 HC-2018
AAACTGCTTCGCAGCCTCTACGCTGCAAAGCAGCCATAATTACATTTATATCATAATTTCCAAGTCCCAAAAGGGATTTGTGAGGATTAATCCAGACGTCAGGGCTGAGACTGTCACAAATTTGGTCAAGTTCTTGCTTACTGAATCCTCTTTCTTGAAACAAATTGTTTAATGCATGCAACGCACATAGCTCCTTTACCTATAAAAATATGTTTTATTAATAATTACATACAATGAACCAAATGTCATTATGATATGCAGGTAAAATTATATAATGAACATAAGTAGATGTTGCAAATTCTTCAAATTGCACTTTTGTGTCAAACTTGTGTGTTTATAAATGCAAATCACAGTTAATTATATTCCAATCTATTCCAACCGTCACAAGTGACACTTTATTAATAATAATTAATATTCACAGTTATGAAAAATAATGTCATTAAAATTTTAATATAATAAATTTACTTTTATTATTTTTATTGATCACACAAAATTATTATTATTGATTTATCTGTGTTGGAAATTTTATTTCATTGTTGGTTTACAGTAAAATAAAGTTTATTTTTTGCATTAAAATGAAGTAATAATTATTTGAAAAATTACCTGCCGCTCATGATAGATAGAACCAGTCATATCAGTCGTAGTACTCGCAACCATCACTACTACATTACTCTTTTCTAAATCAATTTCACACTTGAAACTACAGGCAGAAATGTATAAAATGTAATCGACAAAGACCTGGTATTACAATAATTTAACGTCGAGTGGGTGGGCACAGATAAACATCAATACGTTTAACTGATTTTAATGTATATAACCTCGATATAGTTGATAGGTTGTCACTGTCATTTTTGCCGAATCGTGTCACCATGAGCGAATATTCGAACGAGTCGGTTGGTCTGCTTTTTTTCAACTAATGCAACGATGCAATAACGCGAGATCTGCGCGAGACACACTTGTGTGTTTTTGTTCTTTAAACTGACTGTTATTTTTCCATCTCTTTTCAACTTTGAAATAAAAACAAAGATGGATGCTTTTTTTGTTGGTAATTAATATTAATCAAAAAATGGATTATTCTTGTATGAAAATGTCATTTTGTGTACTTGCTCCAAAAAATAATTTTTCAATTTTGGAGCAGAATTTAATTATGTTTAGTTTGATAAGGTTGTCACTTTTTAAGTTGGTAAACCTGACATTTATTTTGCAAATGCAACAGTTGCTGTGACACAAAATTATTTAACAATTTTAAATTGAATTTGTTAAGAATTTGTTTATAGTAATTGCAACATGTTTCCACTTAGCACTCAAAAGAAATATTGGTTGTTTAGTGACGAAAGTGATTTGGCTGCTTTGAGAGCACAGACAAACAGAAATTTTATTGAAAAACATGGAGCAAACATGACTGTGAATTATATTTAAATTCAAAATCAATTTCATTTAAATACTAAGTTTATTTTGTGCAAATATCGTTTAGTTAGACTAATCATTTTTTTATTTTTATAATTTGATAACAATTTTTATATATTTTTTTCATTAATTTTGTGGTAATTATAGGTTATGTTTTGTATAATAGTTAAACTTGTTTTCAGCGCGAACAACAAGAAAAACACTTTTTATCAGACTCGGAGGAACAAACTTTAATACGCTTTTACGAAAACCACTTACGAGACTTTTGTAGAAGATTCAACCCACCTATGCCAAAAACAACAGTAGCAACAGCTTTGCATTACTTCAAAAGATTTTATTTAAGAAACAGCGTGATGGATTATCACCCAAAAGAAATTCTCGTCACTTGTGTTTATTTGGCATGCAAAGTAAAAACAACTTTTATAGAAATAATTTTTTTAAGTAAATTTAAACAATTTATAGTATGAAAGCTGTTTCAATTTTTAGGTTGAAGAATTCAATGTGTCAATTTCCCAGTTTGTGGCTAATATAAAAGGAGACAGAGAAAAAGCATCAGATATAATTTTAAATAACGAGTTGTTGTTAATGCAACAGTTGAATTATAATCTTACAGTTCATAATCCATTTAGACCTGTGGAAGGTTTGATTATAGATATTAAGGTAAATATTATTTTATTTATAATCACGCAAAAGTAAGATGAGTTATTATTTTGCTAATTTTCTGCTTAATTTTTATACTCGATGAAATTAATTTTATTTTATTATTAAATAATTTTCAGACTCGGTATAGTCAGCTTGAAGATCCAGATTCCTTAAGACCAGCAATTGATGAGTTTTTAGAGAAAATGTTTTTCACTGATAGTATTTTACTGTACACTCCAAGTCAGGTTGCATTGGCCGCAACTCTGTATGCAGCTTCAAAAGCATCAGCTAATTTAGATAATTATGTTACAGACATTTTGTTTTCACGAGAAAGTTTAGCAGGAATTATTGAAGCTGTTAGAAGTGAGCATTATTTGAATTTTCTTTCTCAAAATATAATATATTAATTATTTCTTAAAATATTTCAAATATTATTTCAATGTAAAATTCTTTTTAATACAAATATATTTCAGAAATAAGATCGATGGCTAAATCGGTTGAATCTTCTCCCAGGGAAATAATTAGAGGACTGGAAAAGAAATTGGAAAAATGCAGAAATCAAGAAAATAATCCGGATAGTGAAATGTAAGCTTTTCTTGTAGATATTACAATTTGTTAGAATAACAATTTAATAAAAAATTCTGTTTTACAGTTATAAACAAAGACTACAAGAAATGTTAGACGATGAAGACTTGATGGATACCCAAAAGTATGCCAAAATTATTAAAAACCAGGAAGCCCACGACGAAAAAATATTAGAAGTAACTCGAGTTGTTTCCCCATAGTTAATTTAATCAACAGTATTTATTACTTTTTTATTATTTATGATATAAAAATATATAAACTGTATAAACAAAACTATCTTAATATTATGTAAATATACATTAGATTTTTCATATTGTAATGTGTAATTTAATACAATCTCAAGTTTTTTATAGCGGCATTCATTGATCGTTTCAAAGGTGTTTTGTGCACGTCTGCGATTTCGTTTAGAATTTGAATGTCAACCTTTGAAAATGGAGTACCAGCTGGTATAAAAGCCGCAATTAATTTTCCAAAATTTTTGTTGTCTGCAAATTGAGTACACTTGTCCAAAAACATCTTGACAAGTTGACTTTTTACGGATTCTTCAATCGAAGTTGATATTAGCTGTTGAATAAGAGGAATGTGCCACTCTTTGATTTCATTTGAATGTGAGGTGAAATCCCTGAAAAATAATTATCGTACAATAATAAAAATATTATTTTTATATATAACTATTAAAATAAATTTTGTACTATTTATGATTACATTAAAAGAGTATTTTTTTCAGTGTTCAAATGATTTATTATGTTTAATAAAATAAAGGAATAATCTTTTAAATTGCAATTTAAAATTGGAATGAAAATCCATTTTCTCACTTCATCAGGAAACAAGATTGTCAACTTTTCTAGATTTTTCGTTATAGTGAAGTCTGACTTTTCTATTTCACATAGCTGAAAAAATAAAAATTATTTAAATATTTCTAATTTAAATATTAACTGCTCGTAATGTATGCCTTTATACCTTGTTCAATACCAATTTAGCAGATACAATGTCGAAATATTTCATTTTTTCTTCCATATCAAATTCACACATTCTTTTTAATACATTCAACAAACCGACCATTGATAAATCTTTGCCCAAAATGTCTAAAATGTCTGCAACTTCTGTTGTTGACAAATTTTGGAGTGAATCTAAATCCAAATATCCTTTAGAATTTTCCAAAGTTTCCTTCAAGTTCTTTTTTATGGTATCTATTTCTGCGACTTGGTTTAAAGTTTGGGCTTTAGTCATCGATGTGTTTGACGAATGAAAGCTATTACTTTGTGAAAAATAAAATTGAGAAGCAACAACCATCGAATCATTATGAGAAATTTCACTCATTTCAGCTTCAGGTTCTTCATTTTGTTCATCATCCTTTTCTTCGGCTTGAAACTAAAAAAAATATTTATTGTTTTTTTCAAAATACTTAATTGAAATTTAAATTTACTCATTTATTATTATTATTTTGTAAACAAAACTACTTAACCTCTCCACTAATATTTTTCCACAATTTAACATTTTTGTTGTTTTTGTCGATTCGATTTTTTATTTCTGCTAATTTGTCTAAAGATAGCTTTGACAAATTATATTCATTGAAAGCAGCTTTCCGCATTTTTTTCAAAATTTAGTCAACAATTTTACAACAATGTAATTTTTAAATTTGAAATACAACTTAAAATTTGTTATAAACTGTTCTATAAAAATCTTTTTTCTCTTTTTATTACTCTATATTGAACAAAGATCAACAATGCCGAACCTGTAATAAAATAATTACCAGAAAATCGTCCCTATTCCCACACAATTATAATCTGTTTTTCAACAATTTTTTGCCCACTAAAAATTAAAAGTTGAATTACAAATTGTGTTTTAAAAATTTAATTTCAATTTTTGTAATAATGTGTGATTTTATACTTTAAAAAATATAATTAATTTAAAAGAATCGTAAAAATAAATTTACCAGAAATCGTGTGTCGTCCGATATCAGTGTTGCCAACCCAACTTTTCCTCATTCTATATCGATTACGACAGGAAAAAATGCTTTGATGCAGAGAAGAGACGCGGCTCTCTGAGGAAAACTGCTATGCGGTACCTTGAAAAGTTAGAGCAGGCCGAACAACATTTCTTTGGGACATATTTTTAAGTGAAAGAACCGATTATTTTGGTAATAGTTGTGTTCCCGACTCGGCATTATTAATTTTGTGAGGCTAACAAGACACTTATAACGTAACCATGGTAAGTATTTCAATAACTTTTTTTGTGCGGTTTACAGAGAGAGTTCTGTAGTTAGCGTTAAATCCGAGGTAATTTTAATTAGGTTAGGTTGAATATATACAAGCACTTCGTGAAATCCAATTTCAGTGTTCCCAAATCGTAGAAAATGATTGATGTTTATTTGGAACATTTTAAATGTTTGTACTTTTGTGGCACGTAAGACGTAAAACAAGTATTGACTGCGGAGTAGATAAAAAAAAAGAAAGAGAGAGAAAGAAAAACATTCATTCATTTTTATATGCATCGATACGCGGCTGCATTCCTTAGTGTGTTCGTGGTAATAAGTGCGGATAAGAAAATATATGCTTTAAGAAAAATCAAATACATGTGATAGAAAAATAAAAAAAACTTTGTTTACATTTAAATTTATTATTTTTAATTATTTTATGTTAATTTTTTATTTCTGTTTTTGTTCATTTTCTTAGACAACTAAGTAATTATTTAGCTTATTTGTTATCTTACATTTTTAACAGAAATATATTTTGGGGCTTCTGTTAAAAGATTTGTTTTTTGTTTGGTCTGTAGTTTTTTTTGCTTTTTTAGAGGTTATTAATTTAATATTTTAGAATTCAGGGGCATTATTAATAAAAATAATTATGTTTTAAAATATTTTATTTTCTCCTCAAACTGAAACAACGTAATAAAATCATGAATTAAAGTTTACTCAAAAAATTCCTTTACACGTGTTTTCTTGTTCAGAAATAAAAATTTCATACATTGTATATGAAAGTATTGTTTTACATGAGTTAAAGGTATTAAATTTTCAATTGTATAATATTATAGTAATTTTATATGCACTTATTTTTCACAAAAAAAAAACTTAAAGATTTTATTAAATTTATTAATAGATTATGTAAATGTAATTCAAGTTTGTACGGAAATATTTTCAACTTATTTACGATTGGTTCAATTTTTTAATTATTTATAAAATATGAAAAATATTTACTACAAGTTTATTATTTGTAAAACAAAATGATTATTAATGTAAAAACCATAAGACCAATAAAATATTTTGTATTAAAAATTAATGAAGATATAATGATCTCAATTAATTAATTTTATTTTAATTATGTTTAATTAAACCGAAATATATTGTTTCATTCTCATTAACAATGTTGTATAATGATATCTTTTAAAATGATTTAAAATTAAATACAAAAATAAAGAAGTTTATTTATCAAATAATTTAATTTAGACATCAACTTTTATTAATGAGTTATTGAACTTTTTATTTTGATACGTGCTCACTTTTTCAATCATTTTAACGAAAACTCAGTGTCTTTGTTTGAAGTAGCTCTCAACTTGAGAGATAACACTGAATAAATGAATGAACGAATAACTTTTTATTTTATAATTGAAATCTTTAAATCATTAAAATATGACAATTAAAAAAAATTCTATTGCTTTATTTATCGTATTTTTTATCATTTCAAAATACAATTATTTAAAAAAAAATCCTTTTTTCACTAAAACTTTCTTTTTTTATTTAAAAACTTTTCGAACAAATTGTAAAAATTCGACCTAATTTACAAAAAAACAATTTAACGTTTTTCTTCTTTTTTTCCAGAGTAAAGTTCGCAATTCAAAAGCCAGCGACCCCGCAAACTCACAAAAATCCGGAGGTCATCACCAAGAGAACAACAAAAGTTCCAACCACACTGTCCCGGCAGATGCCACCGCCAAATCCGGAATGCAGATGGAAAGCCAAGAGTCGGAAGTGAAACAAATAGTCTTGCCAACAAAGGAAATAAAAAGCATGAAGTCGGCAACAAAGACATCCAAACGAATTGCTGAAGCCAATGAGAAAAAGGAGAGCCAAATGAATGCGGAAAACGGCGTACACAAGTCAAAAAGTAATAAGAAGACTGAAAATGGCGATCACAGTGACAAAAAGTCTGACAAATTGGATTTCAATAACGGTATCACTGAGGGCACCTCGAAGGACGACTCAGAGGGTGACATCAAATTAGTAATTGAGGACGAAGTGCAAGTCGTTGAAAATGTCAAGGATAAGGAAGCTCAACCCAAAGCCAATGGCAACAGTCAGGAGAAGGAGGGGCCAATTTTGCTGAACAAGTCGGTCGAAAAGGACAAAGAGCTCGAAATTCAGATTGAAGAGAACCAGCTGAATGAAACGAAGGACGAATTGGCAAACGGAGACCAGTCAATTTCGGAGCAGTCCTTCCAGAATTTGTCCTTTGGAAGAACTCTGCGAAAAATTGCAGGTCGACCGTCATTGGGTCGCCTCGGCGACAGACACGAGTCAATGAACAGCTCCATGTTCGTCAATACATCCTTTCAGTCGACGCTTAACGACGACTATTTGGAGTCCAAATATTCCCATATACGAAGCAGTTTGAAACGAAAAGCCAGCAATGACATTGACAGCGATCCAAATTTCAAACGAGTCAAATCTGAGCCCGAGTCTGCCGGCTACTCTTTCTTCCCGATTCGATACTTTTCGAGCTTTCGTAGGTCCGATGAGACTGTTGAGATCAAGAAAAATGTTATCGAAAATAATTCAGACGTGCCGCCTGAAACTTCTAAGAGTAAATGCCTGATCATGTAATTGTTGGAATATTAAGTTATATGGTTTTTTTTTATTTTTAAAATAAAACCATAGATTTTTACATAATATTCAGTTATAAACCGATTGTAAAGGTTGCGTCTCTCTATTTAATTTTAGGGAATTGCAAAGAAGAAATCGTAAATGAAAATTAATTGATTTTATAGAATTAATTGTACTGTAAGATCTTTTTTTTATATATTATATATATAGAGAGAGAAAAAAAGAAGTATTTTGTTGGAATGTAATTTGCATCTTTACATCTGTTGTATTTATTGTAAGCGTCGATTTTGATAGACAGAATTTGCAGTAGTTCCAAAGTATATCGGACTTTCGTTAAAGCCTTTGGCATCGCGATTTAGCGGTATGCAAAAATAAAAAAAAACATGACATATTTTTAGGATCAATACGGGATTGCAATTTGTACATCAATTGTATTCTATTTTTATATAATTGTATCAACAAATGTGCGACAATGGCGCGAGTTCTGTGTTGTTTCAAATTGCTAGAATTAACGCGTTTTAAGATTGGGGTATCAATCATTTTTTAC
Organism: Idris sp. 1 HC-2018; assembly: GCA_022817325.1. NCBI lineage: Eukaryota > Metazoa > Arthropoda > Insecta > Hymenoptera > Scelionidae > Idris > Idris sp. 1 HC-2018. The sequence goes on from JABFPM010006151.1 coordinate 8,001, forward strand.
TTTCAATGATCTGACAAATTTTTATTCGTAGGACTTGGTTAATTGTAAGGCAACATTACGACAGACTTGAATTTACAATAAAAATTTATTACAATAATATTATATGTATTAGTTTTCCAAGCGGATATTATTTGTAAACAAAATGAAGGTAATAGCCAATAACTGAAATATATTTTCCTTTTTCGTACAAATTGTAGTACTTTTTTATTCAATAGCCACATTTATTTTGTTAAAAAAAAGTAATAATATATTTTCTTTTAAAAAATTTTCATCATTTATTATACATTTCAATGAAACAAAATTTTAAAGTTAAAAGAAACAGATTTTAGATTTTTCTTTGTATAACACAGTGAAAGAAAAAAAACTTTCAACTTCTTTTGACTGATTTGAATTTACTATATGGAAAGAATGTGATGGGGGAGTGGCAGAAGAGAGAAAGTTTGTGTTAGGCAAAAATAATGGAAGGGCCAAAAAAATTGTCTTCTCCAAATGGTGCCTTAGAGACAGATTGCTATTTCTACGACATCAGTTTTATAACCACAGTAAAATTGACTTAGTATAGATATAAAAAAATTTGAGAACAGATGAACAAATTGATGAAAAAAATCTGGCAAAAAGTTTATGTGAATATATTATTGAATTCACATTTGTATATTTATTAAAAAACCTCAGCACTTAAATTTTATTAATAAATTAAATTATCATAAAATATATATAAAAACTTTTGATCTATGTAACCATATTTTATCTGAAGATGTACTACTGTTTTTTCTTCCAAGACGGAAAAAAATCAAGTTACACATAAAACTGTATCGCATACTTAATCTGTCAGAAGAAGTATCTTTTTATTTTTGTGAGGGTAACTAACTGATTTATGAGATTTTCGTTTGTCTTATGACTTAAATATGCGCTAGAACTTTTATATTAATTGATTGTTAGTATTCTTTTAACTTGGAAAAATGTAATATAAAATATTATATTACAATACGTCAAAGAAAATGTGTATAAAAGCATTACTTTTATGAATGAGATGGATATATAAATTCAATAAAGGTGTAACTAAATTTTTACTTTTGAAAGAAATAAAAACTCGAAGTTGTTTCGCACAGTTGCAAATAAATTTAAATAAAAAGAAAAACATTAATAAATTTATTACTCATTTTACATAAAATTATATTTCTTTTAAACAAAACACTTTCAACTAAAATATTTATAACTGACATTTTTAAGCTATTTTTTATAATTAAAAATAAAAATAAATGAAAAAAACTTGGTTTTTTTATAGCTACAGATATAGATATACCTACATTTTTTGAAATAAATGTATATGTAAATATTAGGTACACGGAGAAAAAAAATACATAAAAATTATGGTACCTTACCCGTAAAAAGGAACGATTACGTCAAAAACGAAACATTTATGCTGTATTCTCATAGAGGCCGTTTTACGGAACCTAACGCCGTAAACAATGGTTTTGACATTGTTTACGGCGTTAGTTTCCGTAGAACAGCCTCTATGTGAATACATTACGTTTAGCATTGTACAAATTACGTGATTTTCACTTATACGTGATTTCTTAGTAATTTTTACGGTGCTACACGTAAATTTTCCGTTTTTGACATAATCGTTCCTTTTTATGCGAAAGGTACAGTGATTTTTATGTATCTTTTTCTCCGTGTATATATATGAAGTTCAATGACCCCAATTTAGTGTCTAAACAATTTTTCACTACGATTTACAGCATCACCACGCACGCGGAGAATAAATTTTTGCATTTTATAACATTATTGATTTTATTTTCTGTCGCAATTTCTGGGCGACCGTGAGTGCCGACAAAACGCCGCACTTTGATCCCTCTTGCTGAAATTTTGGTCCTCAAAATAGGTCCTTAGCAGGGACCGTCAAATTTATAGTACGACACGACAAAATTCACGTCTCCAATTTGAGGATTTGCGAATTGCAGGCAAAATGCGAGGGCGACAGCGCAAAGGGGTGGCAAGTTCTGGGCTGATGCTGGGGTGCGAAACGGACAGTGTACGATTAGTCGTGCTACCTTGCACACCGCGACTCAGCCACGAGTAAGTAACATTTTACTCGAAACGGACATTTTCTAAGTCTCAAAAGTGCCACACAAATGTTATTATAAAAATCATGCTTCGCTTCGATTTTCTTTTCTTTTTTTAATTTCAAAAAAAGATAATTATTGTGCTCTAGTTATTTGCGTGTCGTCATCGTTGCAAAGTTTTTTTTTCTTCTTTTTTTTTATTTCATCAACTAATACTGTGTGCTTTTGATGTTGCATTTATTTTCTGTTCTTGGGAAAGAAAAATGTTGTTACAATGGTGACTGTAAAAAGGAAATAATGATCGAGTTATTTTTATACAATTATTTATATTATAAGAACAGAGCGGGTTTCTTTTTTTTTTTTTTTTTTTAATAAAAATATAATTTAGCGTTATA
>JABFPM010006152.1:0-10459 GCA_022817325.1 Idris sp. 1 HC-2018
TTTTACGTTGAGTTGAATTTGATTGACAAGCCTCAGAAAAAGAAAAATAAACTAACGAAAGAAATGGAAAGCGTTGGATAAAAAATATGTCACGGTGATTCACCTGAAAAGAGTTTCCATGACGAACGTATATTTTACCCGTGATGGTGACTTTTCGACAATTGTCGGGTTCTCGTTTGACGTGGAGAATAGAACCCTCGTGACTAGATTTATCTTTGACATCTATGAGACATCTCCAAATACCAAAATCTTCGCTATTTGGCTGGCGAATTGTGATACCGCAGTCTTGCGAGACAGAACTATATCCGAAACCATTTCCGTAATACTCGTATCTAAAGAAAAAATAAAAAAAATCAATTAAAATTCTCTTTTTAGAATTTAAAATGTTATAACTGATAAATTAATCAAAAAATTCTAAGCTTTAAAATAGTAATAAAAAACATATGTATAAAAATTCTTTGTATACAAACTTTCTATTTCCTGTAGCAGGATTCATGAAAATGACATTTTTGTTAGGGTCCTCGAAACGACAAACCCTAATTCTAGCGTCTTCGTGATATCTGCACAGCAAATTGATGTCCCCATTTTCGTTGTGGGTGACCGTGGCGTTGACCAGACTGACGTCTAAAACCAATTTTTCTATCAATTTTTATTATTATTTATTTTTTCGCAAAATTATTCGAACAAAAGTTAATAACCATAAACTTGCAAGTCAATTTTTGAATACAACGCAATAAGTTGGCCTTTGATGTAATAGGTTGCCTGCCAGGTGCCATTGTGATAGGACGTGACAACGGGTATGAAGTACACACAGGAGCCGGACTGCCTGCGCACGATGTCTCCCTCGGGATTTTGTATCTCGCAGTAAATCGAGTTTTGTGCGAAAGACAGTTGGTAAGATTTTGAGCCTCGCTCTGCGTAAAGTTTGTTCTGAAATAATTGATTTTATCAAACAATATTTTTTAAAAAACCCAGTACCCAGGCAAAACTGAACATAAATGGTGAAATTGAAAATGAAAATTGTTCATTCTATCATTTTACATTTTTTCTACAATTGCTCTGAAAATTTCCAAATTTTTAAAATTTTCAGGAATTTTCTTTATTTTTCAAAATCCAAGATTTTTAGAATTTTTTAGATTCTTACTTTGTTGAAGATATTTCTTGGAAACAAAAACTTCTATACACTTGTTACGGTGTATAAAAATTTTTATCTTTGTATAATATCTGATTATTGTATGGTATTCTACCTGGGTTAATTAAGAGTTTATCAAATGTTTTTGAGTTTATCATAACTTACATACGACACAATTGTATTCGTTTGATTGATGACGTTTATTCTAAAACTTCCATAGTGTACTTCGTTATTTCCAATGTGTGCAAACAACTTCCATTCGCCAGAATGTGAGATGTTGACTTTGATTCTTACCCCGCAATGTTTGTAGATTGATATCAAGTCCGAGTTTAATGACGTTAAGTTATACTCTTCATTGTTCTAATCAAAAGTTCATCTTCTTTCAAACCAGACTCTTTCAGAGAGACAAAAGTAATTACAAATTTCCTACCTGATTCAAAAGAGTGCAAGACGTTATATTATCATAATCATAAGCCAAGTGCACCAACATATAATTGCCATCTGCTACAATGACGTCTTGCAAAGGTAACACTCTGTCCTCTTTGATGACCTGCAAGTAATCAATTATATTGCGGACTTTGTTTATGCTCTTATAATAAATATCAAGCTCAGTTCAGTGTTGCATTGCAGTGCAGTGCAGTCAGCAAAGGTCATCGATAAACTTAAACGCACAACTTACGTCTTTGACGTTAACGAAGAAGAATTTTTTTTTCGTCATCATTTGACCGTGATCGTCAGAGTACGCAACCTTGATCGTCCAGAGACCCTTCATACTTGGGTCCAAAGTCATCGACAAAACACAGTCGTCTATGGTGTTTATCGTCAAATTTGGAGAAGTCACGTTGTGTTTGTCAAAAATATCGCCCTTGTTTGACACGACCAGACAGTTTTTCGTGTTGCTCACCGAGGCAGTCAGGAAAATGTGCTTTCCTGGTGTTCCATATGTCGTTTCCACTGGAAAACAGTTGGTTTTTTTTATAAAGTATACGGATTTGTTTTACAAACAGAGTGACAAATTATTACCATGGCCGATGGAAAGGTGCACGACACTGAGCCATGTGAAAATTAATAAATAAATCATCCCGATCGCACGGAGACTCATGATCGAATGGAAATTTATCGATCGGCCACTGTTTTATTGCGATAATTTTCCCCCCGAAGATCAACGAGTTGAGTTTCGTTCTTTAAATGCCAAACGTCAAGATAGTATGGCAGAATCGAAGCACAATAGTATGACAGATTAAAGTTAACAATATGTCAATGATTAGCGAATGTTTATTTTGTCTACAGTGTAATATTTGCAGAATTTCCTGGCAAATTGACAGTATGTTTTCTATTGTGACAGCTCAAACAGTGAATTTGTCTTCTCAAATTTTCAACAAATTAAGTTTTGATATATTAAATAAAGAGTATGTACATTTATATTTCAAACTGTTCAGTTATTAGAAAATATTATTTTATACACGTAGTTATGTGTAGACTATCCAAATGTTATGACACAGTTAATCACAACAAATTACAGCAAAAGTATTTATGTGTGAAATCAACAAATGTAGATTTATTTATTCTTGCAACATCGCGGGAATTTTGCATCAATTTAAGATAATGAAATGGTAAAAACTTTTTCATCAAGGATTTCAATATTTTATAATATATTTACAACAATTCAACTGGAGTTGAATTATTGATATTTTTTATTTTACATTTCAGTGAATTAAAATTTAATTTCCATTTAAATTGATATTACAATCACATTTTAATATATACACATGAAAGTAACTTTTTTTGGCAGAAATAAACCAGTTTAGTTTGCATTTTTATTTAAAAGAGAAAAAAAAAATTCTGTTGTTATATCATTGACACCAAACAACGTTTGGTTTATCACTCTTATCTCTACGTGCATAAACTCGCATCTTGCGACTTACGTCGACTAAACATTCGAGATAATCGTAACGCACTGAAGCTCGTTCAGAGATACAGTCTTTTCCGTTAATAACGCAAAATTCACTAAGAGTGTTAGCAACAAAAAAAAGGTTCGATAATGGCATCTTTGATGGAAAAAGCTTCGTGCATACTTTTTTACACGTTATGACGAGGTTATTGAAGATAATATAAAAGTATGTTACGCGGATTTAATAATGCAGTTTTTAATGATCGAAAACTTTCGGCAACTTGTGCTGTCTAAATGCAGACCTCTATGTATAATTTAAAGCGACGCTCACTATTATTGATCTACTTTTTCACTATTCACATTCAAAATGCATTGATTTATGATACAGTGCTATCGTGTGCAATCTCAAACTCTTAGGTTGCTACGTGAATGGCCCAGTTGTATACATATACACAGTATAGTGAAATGAGTTTTCGATATATAATAGTATTATATTATTTGTATGTACATATACAAAGGTGTATATATATATACATTTCAAACTGCTTCAACATATAGTTTTTGGCAAAGTGAATGGAGCGATTAAATATAAGATCAAATGCAAATTTTGGTAAATACAACGCATAATTTTGTATGTTAATATCGTTTTAACGAACACTATCGAAATATTAATATTATTCTAATAGCAGAGATCTATGATCGAATAGTTTTCTATGCTATACATATATATATAGTGATACGTCATGCGTTTATTTGATAGCCATTAGATATTGTTATATAAATGAAATGTTTCAAGCTTGAATGATAAAACACATTTAATTAGTTTAATCATACTAATTTGCTTTAATCATAGTTTTTGCACGCTATCACAAGTAAATCAATAATTATTAGCTGCTGAAACTTTTTAATTTGATAACACGATAACAACAAGCACTATCAAAGTTAATTATTATTTATAATAGGTCTGTGTGGTTTCTTGTAATATTTTTTTGTAACATTGGCATTGGTAAAATTATTGTAATCGCATTCTGTAAGATTTTCTATATATAGTTTAATCTAATTAGTGAAACCACTTCTACACATGTAAAGTTACATACTCCGCTGAAAAACATGAATAAAACCCATCAAATTTATCCCTTTTTAATCCCATCAGCATGAAACACGTACAAAAGCTTCGGCACCTCAAATTTCCATCTCGGTATTCAAAGTTACACGACACATCTCAAAGTTACAACCTGGTTGTACAGTCTAGTCTGAGGGCACAGAGACATACAGGCGATGATTGAGGGTGACCCGTAATTTCCATCGCTGTGTACAATGCATAATTTGGATGTTAATCCGGTAATTCGAGATGAACGAATTTTCTTTCATTGGCTGGACACAAATCGGTGTCCTCTCGGACCTGATGCGCGAAATCGATATGGACGACGAGCCATCTCGCTACAATAAGATTATCGTAATTGACTGACTTACGAGACCTCATCAGGTTTATTAATTACGCACGTATGCATTTTGAAACGAGAAACGCCTCTTTGATCCATTTAAATTCAAAATAATCCGATTTTCGTGGACAGATGATAGATATATAAAGTAAAATAATACAAACTTCAAAAATAATACTTATTTTTAATACCAGTAAATCATTGAAAGATTATTATTTTTCGTTTAGTATTTTGTGTATTCTTGTTTAGAAATTATTAATGCTGCAGAATTATCTGATTGAAAGTTGTTTGGAATCATTCAAGCTCAAAGTAGGTTAATTTCGGACATATATTTTTCATTGGAGCCTTCTTAAATATTTGATGAATATGTTGTGATTTTTATTTCGGGCTGCATTGGATAGATGCTCATTTTGTTTAAGCCGAGAAACTTTGCTTTCATCCCACTCGGTGTTTCTTTAAACTTCTTATTTTTTTTTTGCAAATTTAGGTGTTGCTCGAGCTAATGGCAATAAAGTTCTTTTATGTGCCGCTAAAATATTTTGTAATGTCGATTGGATTTAAAAAATAAAAGTAATGTAAGCTTATACATTACCATACCCCGATCAAGTTTAATAACTTTTTGAATAATTGATTTTTTTTTTTCAAGAAAGAAAAATTAGTCGAAAAATTGTGGTCAACAATTTTACTTATTTTATACAGACTTACAAGTAATTTTATATTAAAAAATATCGTACCAGTTTTATTTCTTCTCTATAATATACATTTATAAAATACAATCTGCTGAAAAATACATGGTGAAATATAAAAATTCAAATTTAAAATATATTTTGTCGATATTTTTTGACTAATACTACTTCTTCTGTTTCTTTTTGTTTTTTTTTGTTTATTGAGTAAAATTCCGTTTTCTATATTTTTGATGGAATTGCTTTTTATATTACTTTTACACAACATTTTTACATCGTTTCTATTTTTCCACGTCTCTTAATAATATTTACAAACACAATTCACCGTTCGATTTATTGCAATTCGATAATGTTGGAATCTCGCTTTTTTTTAACCCTTATACACAAATACAAGATGATACATGATACCAAAAATACTAAGCACAATGAAATAGAACCGATGATTGTCAGGAGATTATTCGTACATTCTCTGTAAACATGTATAGTATTGCTATAAATTTCTTGCTGCCCTATATGAGATTGTACAACACAAGTCCATTGTCCTTCCACATTGTCGTCTGTAATTAAATAATAATTATCGTTAATTCAACATGTATATATAGACAGAAATGTTCATAATTAAAATGTTCAAAGTTAATAAAAAATTGTACGAAATATTCTTTGAAAGTTAGAAGATATTTTGGAAAAGCTTGATAAATTTTGCAGCTCTATTCACTTTGTCTTGTACAGTTTAATGTCTGAAAAGACAAATTACGATTCCAGTATCATATTGATTTTCTTTCTATTTCGAGAATCTCAACAGATAATGTGTTGAATAATGTATGCTAAATGTTGAAAATACATATATTCAATTACAAAGTTGAATTGAACAAATCAAGTACCTGTGACAACTAGGTTGCATTCGCGATGGCTTCTTTCAATTCGATAACGCTGATCGAATTCATAGTAAATTCCATTTCCATCGGGTTTGATCCATCGACAGACATCGAAGTCGAATGTTTCATCAGGAATTACAAAGCAAGACATTGTAATCGGCGTGCCTGTATAAATTATCTTATTTTGCTTCACTATTACCGGAGTCTCTGAAATATATTTCAAGAGTCAGAGCTTAAAGAGTTAATCCAGATTAGTGGCGGATGATCAATTGAAAAGTATTGTTTTATATATATGAAAAACAACTGATTTGATTAAAGGCGCGCGCAGATGTTTCAATTTTTCGTAATAATAATTACATTTTAGTTCATCAGCTTAATGAATTGCCATGATTTATATAATGGAAGGAGAGAGCATTTGTCAAGCGGAGAATTTATATACTATATATATACACACCCAGTCGATCAATTTGACACGGGATTTGCTTTGCTCAAAAATTTAAATTAAATTTACGTTAATCAATAATGAAGAGCAATTAAGAACGATTGTAGCGAACGAATTTAATTCAAATTTACGCACCTGTTACTGTTACACTGATTCGTGATTCTACTCGTTTGTCATTTTCAAGCTTCATTTCACATTTCCAATCGCCCTGGTATTCGAGTGTTGCATTTTTTATTATTGCCCCGCAATCACCCATTGCGAAACCCCGTCCTTTGTACTCTAAGTTTAAGTATTTTTTATCATTTACAGTGTAAACTGCGCCAGTGGGACTAATTATCCAACAATTTTGTATTATGTCCATCACAGTGCAAGATAACTTGAGAAAATTGGCAAAGTTTAGTTATTATGTTCTCTTCTTTATGTATTCTTTATTTAATTTACCTCAAATGATTTTTTTCTTTTGACGTACACATTCGAACTTGTTTTCGTAACTTGGTACTTTTTTTCTTCTGGTGTTTGGATATGGATAACTGATCCTATCAAATTTGGAGATCGGGAGACTTTTATTTGACATCTCCAAGTGCCAAAATCAAACTTGTCTGGCGATCTAATTGTGATTCCACAATACTTGCGAGAAGCTTCTCGCGAAGATGGGTCCGAAATGTTGGTAAAAGATTCGTACCTGATTCAAAATTTAATTTCGTGATTTAACAATTATAGTATATTATTTCTTGTTAATGGTTTCTTACTTTTCTCCACCGATCATATCGTTTAAAATAAATAGAGTCCCATTTGGGTGTTCGAAATAGCAATTTCCTACAGCAGTGTGGTATTTTACGTAACATAAAAGATGAATTTTGGAATCATCACTGTAAATTACTGAAGTTTCAATGTAGGGCTCTGAAAAAAACATATAAAATTTTTTTGACCTCATATTTTTGAGAAAAAGTAGTATTTATAATATATGAAAAAAGATATATTAAAAAATCATTTTTTATATTTTCAACAAAATAGAACATTTTTATAATTTTGTTATACAATTTGTTAAGGTCAATTAAAAAACTATAAAGAAACTGAAATTATTGAGCTTATTTTGGCTCCTTAGAAAAAAAAATTTAAACCGAATACAATTATTGTAAGCATTTCACACAGATGTAGTTTGTAAAATATTAATCTAAAAATTTGGTAGGTTTTCGAAACTGATACAAGTTCAAATAAATTGTATGATAAGAAACATATTCTTTTACATATATATGTTTTTCAGATTAGATTAATATTTTACAGATTACATTTATGTGGAATGCTTATAATAATTGTATTTGGTTCAAATTTTATTTCGAAGGAGCTAAAATTAGCTCAATAATCAACATTTCTTTACAACTGACCTTAAAGTATTATATAGATATTTTTAATAAATCTTTTTATTTACCATAAATCACAACATTGTGTTCTTGTACGTAAGTTATGTAATGGTCCTGCATGTGATAATAAAAGGTCCATTTTCCAAAATCTTTATAGCTAACAGCATTTATTATATATGAACAAAAGTGCTTAGTTAAGTCTCTTTGGTTTCCTTGAGGATCGACCAAGACACAGTTTGAAACATCTTCATGTAATTGCAATAATAATTTTTCACCTAAAATTAGATGTATGTCTTTTACCTATAAAAAATATTTTTTATTTATATTTGTTTTTTTTTTTCATTTCTATCATAAAAATATAAAAAAAACTTTATAAAATAATTTTACCTTCATTTGATTTTTATTTTCAAAGACTTTAATGCTGAATTCACCGTCGTATATCTTATCGCCTTCCACCATTTGAACAAATTTCCAGGACCCCGCTCTAGACAAGTCAATTTTCATTTTCACCCCACAATCATATCGCGGCTCTAAAAAATCCGTTTTATTTTCTGTCACGTTGTATATTACTTTGTTCTGTAAAAATGCAAACGCATTTGTCATTTCATTTTCAATTCAATCAGCAGTAACATAAATATTTAGAAAGAAGTATACCTCGTAAAGAAGTAAGCAGTACTTAGTTTTTTCATTTATTTTTGGCATATAAAAAATCGTACTCTGATTAGCTGTACTTTCAATGCTGTCAGGTCGAACACGCACTTTAGTTTTTTTCTAGACCAAAATAATTATTTAAAAAAATATATAACTCTTAAATTTGTCAAATAAAATTGCATTAAAAAAATGTTTTATTTAGAACCTACATTTACAACAGTTATTAAGAATTCCATTGAATTATTTTTATATGAAATTTTCCAGTTTCCTGCATACTTATAATTCATATTGTTAAACGTCAATTCACACATTCTCATAGAAATATCTTTGTTTTTCGAATCCTTTTCTTTCTGTTCGACTTCTGTGCCATTATGAAAATACTCACATGTTTTCGAATAAACTGACTTAAAACCAATAGCTTTTTTTTGATGCACTTGTATATATACATGTTCCACTTGAAAATAAAAACAGTTCAGTTAGTGAACTATTTTATTTTTGTATAGATCCAATTGTAATTATTACCTTCAGTAACAGAACCTAATGCATTGGTCAGAAAAATGCAGACTATAGTCAAAAAGCGTAACGTGTTCATTTTTTGAAAATGTAAATTCCCTCGTAAACTTATTTATCACAGTTGTTTGTGTAGCAAATGGTTTGGTAAACTTTTATTCGCCGAACTTGGCACGACCGACCAACATGATGTTTTAAAACTAGTATATAAAGTCAATTGGCTGCTTTTACTAAAATTTACGAAACATCATTAATAGTTTAATGACAAAATTAATATCTGATTGTGGTAAATGCGAAAAACTTTATTAATGAGAACGCGTGATAATGAAAATGACATTACTGTTAAAAAGTTGCGATGTTAATGAAACACTACCAAATGGCTCGATCTTTCTGAAATGTTTATCTGAAATATTGATACCGATTCGATATAAAAGCAGCGAAATCCAAATTAAAGTTTTAGCGGTTCTTTTTTGTGGAAAATATGTTATCAATTAACTTTCTAAATTCAAAATATTTTTCTTTTGATTTGAATACAAATTTCATGCTAATTTTAAAACAATGTAAAATAATTATTTTACAACTAATTTCTATCTATTGATCTTACGATAAATTAAAATTAATCGTCACGTCTTTATCTTTACGCAGATATGATATTTTATTATTTCAATTGTACAAATATATCATTTAATCAAAAATTCGAATAAAATATATAAAAATACGTTTTTTTGTATTAAGAGTTTTAATTACAGTATTATTTCGATTTATATTATAATTTGATGTTAATTTGAGAACATTCAAGTTATGCAGACGAAGCAATTTTTATAAAAACGATTGAAAGGTTTCTGCTTTGGTGAATCATAGTCACGCTAATCCCTGATTTTGCACGTTTGTCATTACGTAGTTTCATTTGACATTTGCAATCACCTTTGTTCCGGGTGTTCAGCATTTGATACTTCACTTCATGTTCGTCCGATGAGAAATCACTTTCTACAAATTACAATATGTATTCCTACGTTTCCGTCATGCATGGTTCAAAATTATTTCGTCGAGGATTCTTAGTTATAATACATATTTTGATTACTCAATTAACTTTGTTAATTTTTAAAGCATAGAAAAATAAAATATCGAATGAAATAATAAAAATAAAAATTACTTATTTTTTACAAACGTATTTTCTTATTTGCAGTAATTATTTAACCATTTTTTTAAATAATAATCTTATCGTACACTCAGAAAATTTTGAATAAAAAAATTCCTGTTTTTAACCGTATTTCAACTACATGTTGCAAAAAAAATAAAAAAAGACCGTAATTAAATGTTATATTTGTAGTGAAGTATTAAATTTTTTACTGTACAAAAAGGTAAAAATGAACTTGTTGAATAGAAAATTTTTTAACTGTAATTTTTATGATGCGAAATGTATAAATTATTAAATATATCATAAAAAATTGGAATATAACATTCAGATTATT
>JABFPM010006153.1:0-10459 GCA_022817325.1 Idris sp. 1 HC-2018
TCTTCATATTTCACAGTCACCCAAATATACTCAAAGTACTTGCACTTATTATAATTCTTAGGAATATATAACTGTCTTGCTTTATTTCATACTAATTAAAATAATAATAATATTCCACATGATTCAGTAGCTTTTTATGTTGTTTCATTTTTGGACATTCAATACCTTTTATTACACTTGACTAAATTTTTCTTCTTAAGTCCTTAAAAAAATAATAAAAAAACAATGTTTTTTGGAAAAGTTATTATCTATGTCGCTTCTTGGATTTATAATTTAAAAAAATGATAATAACACCTAATGTGGTATTTTTTAGATATGTACTTATCATTGTCTCAAATTCTCTGTAGTGCCACTGTTTTTACGCTTTTCTGTATATTTTTTGTGTAATTTCAAATTGCGGATTTTAATAGATTTTACGATTAATAATATGTCTTTACTTATATAATTGTTGTTATAATTATATAATTAAATATAATATTATATTTTTAAAATGTGGGATTCCTTGGAAACACGATTCGCTCTACAAACTACTTAACTTTTTCCTAAATATTTTTTTTGTAATTTTGTAATTGTAACCCATTTTTCATTTTTAATAATACCTTACAATTGATATATATATATTTTTTGCAAATAAAAACTTTATTTACATTTACTTTTCTTATGTCCCAAAATAAATATTTATTTTTTAAAAACCTTCGTTTTTTTATTTTGGCAAAAATGATCTTTTCGACAAACTCAACTTTGTTTCATTTTTATATGTAACAAGACCTTTTGACCGGACAATTATTTTAGGTCATCGTCAGAATTATACACAAAATTTTACATTATTTAAAATATTAGTTTGTTTTCGTTGTCACATAATTACTAAACTAAAAATTAATTCGGGCTTATATTTATAATACTGGATCTACTATTTAAAAAACTATTTACAATTTTTTATTTTTTGAAAATATACCTTGTTGGTTTAATTTCTTTTCACACCGCCCTACTAATTATTTTTGTTTTTTAAAAAAAACTTTTCGTGTAATTTCAGTTTTGGGATATTAAGACGTTTTTTCTATAATTTATTACTAATATATTTGTAATAAATAAAAAATTTACATGATTTATTCTTTCTATACAGTATTTTTTTTATAAAAAGAGGGTTTTTTTCAAAATTATTTAATTCTGTATTTTTAATTTTGAGATTACCCAAGTAGAAATTTGATGGGGGACAAATTTTAAATTCATTGGAGCCTTATCAGGTATTATTAATTATATTAAGCCTCGCTAATACCTTCATAGTTCCCAACTTGTATTTAACAGGTAACCCAACTGCAAATATTCTTGTTTAAGTCTTAATAATAATTTATTTATTACACATTATTATTTGCCATGCATAAACTTCAAAAGAACTTCAAGTGAAAAAAATATATTTTGAAAATTTCAAATCAGTCATTTTTCGTATAGTCACCAATGTCACTACTCAAAGTACTTGAACTTATTATGTTAGAAACATATAATTGTTTCATTTTATTTCTTAAGTTATGATAATAATGTTTAATATAATATTTTTTAGGAATACATATTTGCTGGTCTTAATTTAATTTTTGTTGCCGCTGTAATTGTTTTGTTTTTTTCGGTATCTTTTTATATTATTTCATTTTTGGGAGTTCAACATATTTTTTATTATAAATAATAAATTATTATTTATAAATTTCGTATAAATTACATTTAAGAATCATCTTTTTATTTTATGTAATAAAAAACAACAAAATCAAACTTAAAGCATTCCGAAAGTACACATTTGTGTATGCTCATTTTTTTCGCAAATTCATACATTTTTATTTAACTTATACTATTATGTGTCATACTTTTTATTTGATTACTTTTTTTATAACTCTTAAAAGTAAGTACGCTTTTTATACAGATTTTTACACTACAGGATAAATTTTGTTTCCTGTATTTATTATCATGTGTTTTGGCACTATCAAGCATTTGATATTCATTGTTTTTTTGCAACATGCCTTGTTGTATAAGTTTTTATATGTGCTTGTATATTTTTTTGTTTTATCAATATTGTTAACTATTATATAGAACTAATAATATTTTATTTGGCGTATAGAAACCATATTTATAATATAAACTCGTTTTTCCGCAATATTTTCTTTTTAGCACTTTTTGCAATAATAAATATAATTTTGTAAAAATGGGGGTTTTTTGGTTAAAAAATTTTCATATTTGCAAAATAATGTCACTAATAAAAAAACTTGTATTTATTATATTTTTATGGAACGTTATGATTGCCACTTTTTATTATACTTTTGGAGAAAATATAATCTTGCGTTCTTCATATCATTTTACTCATTAAGATTTGCTACTCTTTTGAAGATCGTTTGATTAATAAAAAGTCTTATTTTTGAAAATGCTTTTAGATTTTTAAATCATTTTACATTTAAAATTTAACTATATTTTCTACTGTAAATATCACATTAAAATGTATAACCCATAAATTCTTGTTATAAATAAGATTTCACTATATTTACAACTTATATGCCATACAAAAAATATTTTCAGTTGTTTTTTTGGACACTCAACTTTTTTATTTTTTCGCAAAGTCATCAACATCACTCCAAAATTGTATGCATTCTTTCATTATTTTTGCAGAAAATATAATTGTATCATTTTCTATTTTATATTACTTCGACAAAATAATATTACTTAATATCTTATTTTATAGTGGTGTAAGTATATAATTCTCTCGAATTTTTTACAGTGCCTTATGAATAAATTAAATTTGTTCTAATTTTTTTTATATACCATGAATTTCGAGTACAAATCATATTTTTTTATGAATACTGTACTACTGACATATACATTTTATATATAATACTTCACTACATGAACTCTTTTTATGCCATAAACACATTTTTTAAAACGTGGGTTTTTTCAGAAAAATGTCAAATTGTCCATTATTTGAAAAGTTAACGATTACTATAAAATAGTAATAATACCGAACGTGATATTTTTTAGGGATGTATACTTGAAGGTCTCAGTTTTATATTAACTATACATATAATAGCTTCGAAGTTAATTAAAATATATCAATTGATGTAGAATAAATTAAAGTAATTAAAAAAAGATAAAAAAATTAAAAGTGCAAGGGATTTAGAATTTGAATAATAAAAATATTAAAAAAATATATAGTTATTTTTAAAAAAGCAAAAAGAAAAAAATATTTTAAAGGATTTTATATGTACTGATCAGTGATTATAATGTGCAGTATAGAAAGTGCAATCAAAATGCAAATCTATTTTTTCCATTGATATCATAATTTTCATAAAAAAAATTTTAAATAATTTTCACAATTGCAATTCTGAGATACAAGTACTCGGAGGGTTATAATATAAGCTATTTATTTCATAGAGACTAAAACCATGAGCTATTGGTGTGTAAATAAAATTATAGGATTGTAAGCAGAACATTTTGGCAAACGTTTGAACGAATTTCTTTTTCACACTTGTAGAATGCCATTAAGAAAATTAGCGAGTTAAACCAAAAAAATTCCAATAATCTCATTTTTTATATATAACCAATATATTTTAGATTTTTATCAACTCAGCATTGTTTTCTTAGAGTTTTTTGAGAAACACTCAATTTTTTTATTTTTGTAAAGTCATCAATGTCACTACATAATTGTATGCATTATTTTATTATTTTTTCAAGAAAATATAATTGTATCGCTTTTTTTCTTATATATTATTTCGATAAAAATATTACTTAACTCTTATTTTATAGTAGTGTAAGTATATAATTCTCTCAACTTTTTTAAACTGCCTTGCGAATAAATTAAATGTGTTTAAAAATATTTTTATATTCTGAATTTTGGGTACTAAACACACTTTAATATGAATACTGTACTACTTATACATATAATTTGTATATATAAATAACTCTTTACTACATTAACTCTTCTCATGCCATAAACAAAATTATAAACTATGTTTTTTCGGAACAATGTCAAATTATTAGAAAAATCAAATTATAGCTTACTTAAAAATAATAATAATGCCAAACATGATATATTTTTAACGGTGTATACTTGGAGGTCTCGGTTTATTTTTTTCTTCGTTTTACGAATTATTATTATTATTATTTTTTTCTATAACGTCTTTTTATACTATTTCATTTTGTCAAGAAATTTTTTACTATAAATAAACTTATTAATTTTATGTTTTGTATACATTAAAGTTGCCTACATTATCTTTTATTACGCCATGAAAAAAATATATTTTCAAAACATGGGTATTTCTTGGAGAATAATTTCAAATCGTTCACATTTAACAGTCACCAATGTTACTACTTAAAGTACTATCATTTATTATTAATTATCATTAATTCAATTTTTTAAAAACAGGGGTTGTTTTTCCAATATGTTAATGACAAATATATTCTTACGATTGCACCCTACTTATTTAGTATATTTTTTATTTTTATATACTCTCTAATTATCAACATAGTTTTTCAATTTTTTTTATTTCATTAAGAATGGGATTTTTCCTCGTTTTTTGCTTAGTTCATAAACATTTCTTAACTTTCTTTGTTGTAAATTATTAATTTCAATGAATATTGACAACATAATTAATTTATAGTTATATCATTAAGGACTATTTTTAAAAGTATCACTTAATTAGAAAATTTACATTTTCACTAAACATATCTTTCCTTGATGAAAAAAAGTTACTAATTCGATGTAAATTTTTAATCGCTCATATGATCCTACCTGTTTTTAATAATAAAAATAATTGTGTATAATATTTTCTACTTGTAAATAATAGTTTTCAATTTATCATTACAAAAAATCATGCATGCACATGCATAATTTACATATAATATAATGGTTTTTCATATCTCTTATCACCTTTGTATATTTTCCTATTTTTATAAAAACTTAATACAAGATTTATTTTAACTACACCTTCTAATCATTATTATCTTATTTCTTTTGCATTGAAAATGCATATGTGTATACAACCTTTGAAAAATTATTTGAAATTATTTGAAATATTACCTTACATTGTTATAAACTACAAAGTTATTATTTTACATTATATAACATTTTTATTTCGAAAGATCTGTTCAAGTATAAAAATTTAATACTTTATATGACATGTGGTTTGTATAATTCAACAATATCTTTTGAATCATAATTAACATACTTTATCTATATTGTAAAATAAATTTCAAAAATATATATTATTAGATTTTTTTTTACGAAAAAAGTGTGATAATATTCTCAACAATATTTTTATTTTCTTACATTAATTTATTTAAATTGCACATTCTAAAATTAATACTTTTCATGTTTAAGTTTTCTCATTGCCCAATTTCCGTTTGACCAAATTAATCAAATAATTGTGTGTATTCTTTTCCAAAACCAAAACAGATAGAATTACTTGGCGCAAAATTTTATCTTGAGAAATATTAACACATTTAACCTTTTCTTAAGATTTTCTAACCAATTCAACTCAATGATTTGCGACGATTAAGAAAATTATTTCTATCATTAAATTCTGTCACGTCTCATAATTTGTCAACTTGTATTACATACTTCGTATTATATATTTTATTTTTAGGGCCATTACTGATTTTATTTATACATCTGGCCATTTGTCTGCTAAAAGTTTAACTATTTTTATACCATTGTTATACTCCAAAAAACTTATAAATCTTTATTAATCTATATAGTTAACATTTGACATCTGAATTTCACTTTTAAAATACCTTAATCATTTGCATGATTACATGAACTTTAATTGTAAACATTATTTTTCATCTGGTTCATATTTATACATAAAACATTTTCATAATTTGTTTTTATGATTTCTAGATATAACTTTGTATTAATCATACATAACCTATCATCTTAATTATAATTTGCTATATTAATAACATTGAATTCATTTCATTTCTTTTAAAAACCAAAAATTTACTACAATTTTAACTCTACATTGTCAGCCTGTATTCTTTTCCTCACTTCTCGTTATTTCAAAATCAATTTTTCCTCCAAATACTGCGTTCGTTTGTCACACTTATTGTAATTACCAAGCAAAATCACCAGTCATTGTTAATTAACTCCAAACGAATACCTGACAACGGTTTTAACTCTCTTGTGACCTCTACAAATCATTGGCAATTAACAACTGTCATTTTGATGAAAAAAAACTTCACAATTATGTCGCAGAGCAACTTTGTCTTCGAAAAAAACAAAAAAATCACACTGTAAAAAGTGTCCCCACTATCATAAACTTGCTTTGACGTCGCGAAAACAAGCAGCACCCCGAGCAAGTTGAGCAATTGCTGACAATGAAAATAATAGGTGATAGGCATCTTTGGGCACCTGCGCGTATCAAAGCCAATCATTATGCACCGCTCGTGGCGACGTAAGTATCGTCTACGTGCACGCATGTTCGAGGACACGTATATATGCACAAGTGGTGCCTATACGCACTCACATAATTGTACATTTCGCTTCTCAAGAAGAAGAGGAGTGCATAAACTCGAGTCAGTGATTTCGAGAGCGTAAAGCTAAGCCCTGCGTGCGTGCGGCTTTGCTCTTTTTCACGTCAATGTCACGTTCACATTTTTTAAACTTTTTACTACTTATTGTGTTGTGTAAAATTTGTTAACAATTTTATTCAATTTTGGTGTGATCATTTTTTGAGTTTTCATCATTTTTTGGTTTGAAACTTTTGGACTTGGAAATTTGAACATTTTAATTTTCGGTGATTTTAAAATTTGGAACTTGAGCGGTTATTTTCTACTTGTATAGGTCTGTAATATAAAATTAATTAAAATTTATATACCTTCGTATTATTTAATGCCTATGTGACATTAATTTTATTGTACCTTCAGATAGTTGTCATGCTTTTAATTGCATGTCATTTTTTAATTCTATAAAATGTGCGATGTACTTTCTAGCTTAAGCTCTTTGGATTAATAATTGTAATAATTCTTCAGAATCCAGCTTTTATTTATAATTTTTATTGATCATGATGTTTAAAAAGGTTTCATATATCTGTAATTATTTATTGATCATTAAAATTTATAACTTTAATTACCACTTGATAAGTTAGACATGTATATTATATGTTACAACTAATCAAAGTTTACATTTTCATACATATTATTTTACAAAGTTATTATTAATACTTGTGTAAAGATGTCCTACATTTTTAATAATATGTAATTATTGAAAAATTTATTATCTTTAAATATTTCCTAACATGTATAATTAATAATATTTTAAACTTTACGAGAACACATGATTGGTATCTAAAATTTTAATTATAGAGTTAAAAAACACTGAATAATTGTTCTTATTTTTCAATAATTTATTAAAATTTTATTAATTTTGCATAACCTAAAACATAACTATTTGCTTCAACTTTTATTTCAACAAATTCATTTCTATTCGTCTAAATCACTTCTATTCGTCTTTATTCAATTGTTTAAAGTTTCTCTAGTCAATCTATTATAATTACTTCAAAGCTTATCATTTTATTAACAGAAATTGAAAGGAGCAAAGTTCTTTATGTAAGGTCAATTAAAAATTACAAATAGACAAGACCATTGGAATTCGACACTGCACAGAAAATTAATTTTTAATTAGAAAATTTATTTGCTTCATATTATTATCTAAACATGAATTTTTTTGTTCATAACTTGGGGTTTTTATTACTATTAAATGTAAACTGATTTTAAGGAAGTCACTTTTTAAATAATTCATTTCTTAAATTCTCTTCAAATTATATTCTTTTTTAACTTAAAATTTTCGTTTTTAAAATTTGTTGTCATTATTTATCAAATATTCGTCGTTTTGTAACCACTTTGCATAAAGATAGTAGGTTAACAATATTTGTCAACAGCAAATAACGTATTTTAAGACAAATACATATTTAAGACACGTCAAACAGTTCGTCTTTCAAAAAATCACGAAATCAAATAAAAATTCAACGCAGTGCAAAATGAGACCCATTTTTTATTCTTTCAATTTTTCACAAAATTTAATAAACATTTTCACAATTTCATTTTTCTATTTTATTATACAAAATTATAAACGTTTTTGGGAATTTGTTGAACCTGGCATTTTTACTAATACAAATTATTTTTTAAATTTAAAGTTATACATTTTTTGAAATCAGGGGATTCCTTAAACCAGTTCAAAACAATGCTAACAGATGGCGCAATGTGAATTTTTTCTTTACTCCCAAGGATCTACTTGCTCGATTACTTTAATCGAATTCAATTGATCAAGCAGATATAGTTGAGTGGGGTTTTAATTACCGCAATTAATTTCAATTAAATTAAATGGCAAAAGAACTGTACAAGGACGCGAAATATTTTCCTACTTCTCTCAATTTTTTTCCACAATTATATCTCGGTCACTCTTTCTGCCCTGTATTATAAAACGTTGTGCAATGTTGGACTTATTGCTCTTGTTTATTTTCTTCTTGTGTAATCGACACTAGACTCACATAATTGATAGCAAGGGAAGATGTTTTCCCGGCATTTAAAAAGCGTTTTATTTAATATTTACACGCATACGTTAAAACATCTGTCTTTGATAAGCACGACGCATTTGACTATTTGTGTGAAACTTCTTTTTTTAAACTTTATTGTTATCTGGAGGTTTGGATACATCTGTTCGATTTTTCGCAAATCAATATCTTTTTTCCTTTGGCTTTAATTAGGTTTCACATTTTGATTAGAATTGTTTTTAGGTTGCTTATAATAAAATAATTGTACATAATATATATATTTTTTAATAATAATAATTGTATTGTGTGGAATAAGAATTTCGTTTGAGAGCGATTTTTAAATTTTCAGCTTCAATTTCTTAGGTGTTGAGATAAAATTTGCATTTGAACACAAATGCAAACAAAGCTTCATCATTTGTTTATAAAAAAGTGAAAATTTAATATGAATGAATAATTAGTTGATTAATAATAACTGTTTGCCGGAATGGAAAAACACTCCGTAAAGGATTTTTTTTTAATAAATTCAATTTTGTAACTAAAATTATTTTATCAGAGTTATTTCGAATGCAAAATATTTTAATTTCATAAAAAGTGTACTTTATAAATGTTGTATTTTCATTTGAAAAACTTTGAATATTTTGCAAATAATTGAAAAAAAAATGTTAAGAAATTCAGCTGTATTTCAAAAACATTATTCTTGGTTTAAATACTTCGTATATTATACTTATTTTTTAAAAAAAGAAACTATCTTTCTGTTCAAATTTGAAATATTTTTCTCACAATATTTTACTAGTTCAACTTTTACTCATTAAATGAAATTTACTTAATCGTGATACAGAACAAAAATTTAATACCATTTTTTGCCATTCTTTCAATGATTTATTTATGTTAATAATTAACAAATTTATCAAGTGTCAATCTAAATTACAATTTCTAAATAGACTATATAATTGAATTTTTTTTTACTTGTTGTTTATAAACTGATCCTTTTTTTCTTCTCAAAATTGTAATAAATACAGAATTTCGCCATTTGAACTATATTTATAAAATAAAATAAATAATTTTCTTTTGTTTTTACACTTCATTATTTAGATATTTTTAAAAAATTGTATTATTATGCAAATTAATTTTTCTTTTTTAAAAGAATTAGGTTTGTCCTTGGAATTCTCTCATAGTTATTAAAAATATTAAATCACTTATAATTTTGCTTTGTTTCTCATTCTTTTGAATTTTTATTTTAGAATACTTATGCATTGCCAAAGTCATTTGCATCTAAGAATACAGTGTTCTGATTTACTGTGGTATTACTTGTAAAGATCGCTTTGGCAAGTTTTACATTTTAATTTTCAATTCGTCCGGTCATTTTATCGAATTTTATCGCAAAACAACTCCAGTATCAAAAGTTTCTCTTTCTTTTTTTCTTACAAAGCCTAAAAATGATAACATTCCGTGATTTAAAGTTGAATAAAAACAAAAGATAATAAACACCAATCATTACTTAAAACCTTACATAACTTATTATCATTTTTTAATTTATTGGGACAAATAATAAATAATTGAAATTCCAAGTTTTAATGTTTATTCCCTTTATATTAAAATTGCTGTCACAAAGTTTTTATTTTTTGGTTGATTAGAAATAGTTTTTCATTAAATTTATCATTCTGAATTTTATCACTCATATGTATACTTGTTTGGATTTTGATATTAAGGTCATCATGATTTGTTTTCAGAGCCATCAATTGGAGTTCAAAATTTTGCTTCACACAGGCCACCTGATTCTCCATCAGCCACCGTTCGACGTAATGAATTTGCAAAGTTCTTGCCACCAATTTGTCGTTTTCAATGGTTGTTTTAAAGGACAATGAGAATCAGTCACAAAGAAAAAGATTTGTTATAAAAAGCAACAAAGATGGGATGTTCTTCGAGCAAGCTGGTCAAAC
>JABFPM010006154.1:0-10459 GCA_022817325.1 Idris sp. 1 HC-2018
CGCGGTCAGCACGAAAGATGCCACACCTTTGGCGTTTGCTGTTAAAAATGAGAACAAAGAGGTGGTACGATATTTAATCTTGTGCAGGGCTGATATCTATCGGAAGAAGGCTAGCTACAAGACCCTGTTTAATTACGTTGTGAAGCCAAAAAATTTGGATGTTTTGAAACTCATCGTCGAGTGCGGAGCAGTGACGAAGGACAATAAGGACGAAAGAAAACTTCTGATGAGATACGCGGTTCACGCACAGAATGTGGAAGCTGGCAATCTGCTGGTTGCATCGAAAGTTTTTACGCTTGAGGACTGGAATCGAGAATTGGAGAATTATATGAAGGGAGAGAGAAGAGATCTGGATGAATATCTGCCTGGAGTGCCTATAGTATATTTTTATGTGTTATTATATATTAAATCAACCATTTTAACTTTAACAGAGTGTCAAGCAAGATTAAGAAATGAAATTCCCTGCTTGTTCTATTAACTTATAATATTCCGAGTATTTATTTCGACTTAAGTCAAAATAATGCTCTTTTATTATATTTGATATTTTTTATTACAAAATGTTTAATATTAACAAAGTTAAAAATTCAATCAATACGTTACTGGACAAAAGTTTGGGAAACTCTGAAACTTGCTCTGAAAATGATACAATTTTTTTTATTTTTTAACTGAAATAATTTCATCATTTATGTGTCTAAAAAATGCGTTTTGTTGGAAGAAGATTTCAAAAGACCACATCTTTTTCAAAAATTATAAGAAACCAAATTGTTATTTTTTCCCGAAATTCATAAATTACAAGAATATAAAAACAATTAAAAATACGAATAATCCGAATAAATAAACCAAAAACGTTCATCTTTTTTTGGGTATAGCCTATTTTTTCGAGAGTGTTTTTATGGCAACATTTTTTTTTCTTTTTTATTTGTAGCAAATTACGACAGATTTCAAATAAATAAAACATGAACTATAAAATAAAAAACTAACTTATTCAAATTACGCAGAAAATGGGTAGAGAAAAGATGTAACCTACACTGAAAAAACTCTGGGGTTTAAAGCGCACAAACTATGGTGATTTTTTAGCACCACGAGATGTGGTGAAACGCAACTATTAGCGTGGGGCCAAAACGCTATCATACTGGTAATAAACATGCGTTTCAGTAAACTGTGATGGCAAATTAACCCCACACTGGTAGTAAACACGTTAAATTAATCTGCCGTAGCGCTGTACAACTAGAGTTTTTTCGGTGTACCACAGTGAAATTTAGCAACTTGTTACGGAAAGCAACCTGTGGGATAGCAACATACTATAACCCCGAAAATTTGGCACTTGTAATTTAAATATATCTCAAACCATATAATATATATTGAGTGAAATTTATAATTAAATCTACTGTTGACTAAAATAAACTTAGCACAGTAAATTAAATAAAAATCCATAAAAATAACTTAAAATTCATTATTCTATTTGTTTTTAGAGTGTCATGCATATGTTTTACGGAGCGCCCAAAGAGTACGAGATCTTCGACGCAATGGACGAGGGTGACATGGACTCAGTACAACGCATAATTCATTCCAGAAACCCGGCGCAAAGTTTCGAGACTTACCGAAACTTCAAAGACGAAACTCCCCTGCACTACGCAATCAAAAAGTGCGATGTCGCAACATTCGAGCTGCTACTGGACGACGGCCATGAAGTCAACTGCGTGGTCGCCTTCAACTTTATGACTCCCTTGCACTACGCAGTGCTTGTTGAACGGGAGGATATGGTACGCAAGCTCCTCAGCCGCGGAGTCAATGTCAACTGCCCCAACATGAATGGCGTGACTCCACTGTACGTCGCCAAGAACATCAACCTGTTCAAACTGCTTTTGGATCACGGTGCCAGCATTAATCCCTCGTCTGGCGAACTCATCACTCCTCTCATCAAGGCTGTTAAAATGAAAAGTCGGGAAAAGGTGTTGCTATTACTCAAAAACGGAGCCAACATCCACGCCAGAACAAGAACAAATTTAACTTGTCTGCATATTGTTGCGGAACATCACAAAAATAATTTGTCTATTGCAAGAATCTTGCTCGAGCACGGGGCTGACATTAATGCAAGCTCATTTAGACCGCATTCAACGCCATTGCACCTTGCTTTATTGACCAACAATTATGAGATGATAAATTTGTTCCTTAAGCATGGTGCAGATGTAAACACCGTGGACGTACAGAATATAACACCCTTAACCACTTGTATCCGAAAGAACAACTTGGAAATGGTGAAATTGCTGCTCGAAAATGGCGCCGACATCTTTGACATTCATTTCAAAGAACTGTCGCAGTTTGCAGCCTTCAAAGAGAATATTCTGATCATGAAAATGATGATCGAACGTGGGGTACTGAGCAGCGAAAAAGGAGATAAGGGTTTTGTTCTGCTCAGCAAAACGATAAGCTGTGGCAATTTCAGGGGCTTGGATCTGCTTATTCAGAGCAATATTGACATCAATGTGAGGGATCCCGAGGGAAACACGGTACTCCACAACGCAGCAACTATTGGAGCGCTGGAAATGATCAAGGTTCTGCTGGAAAATGGAGTAAATATAGATGCTCTGAACAACGAAAATGCCTACCCGGTGTTTTACGCAATTTCACATGGAATGGTAAAAACGGTGAAACTGCTGACCGACTATGGAGCAAATGTTTGCTTCAGCAGAGAACAACTCAAGGAAATTCACGAAACGATAAATCGAAGTTTCAAGGTCTACCAAGCGTACGAAATTATGGTCGAGTATGTTTTAAAGAAAAGTGTTTTACTGGGACGACAGATGAGATCGAGCAGACTGAATCAACTTGAAGACGTGTACAAAGTGGAGGTGGAGAAAATGAAGAGTATGGTAATCTGTTCGCTGCGTCGTATCACGTTTTACGATTTGTTAGTCAACCCTATTTGTGTGGTATCTCTTTATTTGGATGACGAGGATGTCAGAAGTTACTTATACTGCTTTAATTATGATACATATTTTCCATCTTATGCGGCTATGCTAAGAAATCAACTGAGGAGAGGGGAGCTGCTGAAAGGGGGCTGTCAACTGCTCAGCCGAACGTTCCGCAAGTTCGGTCCGTTCCCAAGACCGTGTCTTTTCAGCGTGTTCAAGTACCTGGAATTCAGGTCCTTGAATGTTCTGAATCAGCTACCCTGCAATGCTTAAATTTATTTGTTGTTGTTGTTGTTGTTAGGTAGATAAATAATTAATTGTATTTAGTTTCAGCGGCAGAAGTTGGGTATAAAATAATTTTTTAAGTTCGGTTGCAAAAATGTTTGATGACATAGATTAATTTTTTTTTTACCTTACTTTAAGGCAGTTTTGTTTAAATGTGATTTTTTATATTATTTAAAAATTAAAGTAAATATAGTTTTTTAAATTATTTAAATTTTTACATTTTTTGCTATTATTTAATTTATTTGTAAACTTGAATATCTAAAACACTTTCCTAATACTTATTAAATGTATATTCTTACAGAATTAGAATATCTTCAACATTAAACCACGTTGTTAAGTGGTGAAAAAGTCGATTTCCATTCTGTTTGACCTAAATAAGTATGGGTAAAAGTTTTTAATAATTTTTCTAGTTTTTCAGTAAATTGAATATTTTTTGATATAATTAAAATAATATAATTCAATAAAACATTATTATTTTTATAATTTAAATTTTTGATATTAAAATATCTTGTTGATAATTAAATTGAATAAATTGAACTAATTTTATTTTAATTATTTTAACTGTTTGAGTGTTGAAAATATATTGACATTCGAAATAGTTCAAAATATTTTAAAATTATGTAAAGATTGGTTCGATATTTAATTTAATTATTTTTAAATGCATTTTTGTAAGTGAATTTAAGTTTAATTTTTTGATTAGAAACATTTGGAGTACAAGTTTTTCATACATTTTTATAAATTAATTAAAATCTATGACGTAGAAACTTGAATTCTGACGCTAAAACTAAATGTTTTTTCTCTCTATAGAATGTAAAACTAATTGATTTAATATTTTTACATTCACCTTCCATTTACCTAGTTATGAAAAATTAATTCAATAATATTACAACCATAAAAGTTCGATGCACTATTAATGAGCAGTATTAAAATAATTATTATTTGTTTATAAAGTATCTTATTAAGTATTTTTCTTCAAAACATTCGAAATAACTCTGAAATTCAGAATAATTTCGAATTTTTAAAGGAAAAACACCCAAAATTGAAAGTAAACACTAATTTGTTGTGAATTATTTTAAAAATTTTGAGTGTAAAGTAAAAAAATTTTAAAATTTTTTGATGAAAAAATCTAAAATTGTTAGAAATTAGGATCAGTTATCTAATATACTGCAAGTAGAATAAAGTATAAAATATTATATTAGTTATTTTATTTGCAAGGAATTTAATTTTTCTATGTATTAATTAATTACTATCTATTTTAATTATTAGTTATTTAGTTGTACATAGGTAGAATATCATATAAATATATAAATATTAGGGTGGTCCTTAGAAAAAAATTTTTTTGTAAGGTCATTTTTGTGTTTTTTATGGTGAAAAACCACAAGAAACATTTTTTCCGATTTTTTTGATAATGATTTACTGTATCTTTAGATTTTTTTTAGTAGTTTACATTTTACTTAAGGTAGTCTTTATGTAAAAATATTTAATGATTTTTTTTCGTATTTTAGGAAATATTATGTAACAAGGAAAATTGATCTCGCACAAGCTTGGAATTTACTATTTATTTTTCGTGTTGCATATGATATTTTACATGTACAGTACACAGAAAATGTCATTTTTTAAAGTCCCAACAGAGAATAATGGTGTTTTCTGTGCACCTGTGAGGTAATTTTTTGTTTTTTGATAATTTATGGAAAGTAAATTTTTTAGATTTGATTTTCACGCATTGTCATTATTATTGTTTCTTTCAAGCTTGTGTGAGATTTCAGGTCTGAGCCGAAGTCGAGGTTAGAAAATTGGCTTTCATCTCCCTTGTTACTTAATATACTATATCTGTAAATACGAAAAAAATCCTTTAAAGAAATATGTTTACATAAAGATTACCCTAAATAAAATGTAAACTACTTTATTTATAAAAAAAAGTAATAATAATAATCTAGAGGAACGGTAAATTATTAGAAAAAAATTCTGACAAAAATGTTTCTTGCGGTTATTCACTATAATTATTTTTTCTAGGACCACCCTAAAAGATATTCATAAAAAAATATATATGTATATATATCTCGTTCAAAAAATACGTACACTCCTAGAAGGGGCGAGGGGGTAGACATTTTCGTATTCTTAATGCATAAGCTTATGGAAAATAATGTACGGAAGAAGGGGGGGAGGGGGTAGAGTCAGCATTTCTCCATTTAGGTGTACGTATTTTTTTAATACCCCCTTATGTAAATGTTATATAGTAAATTACATTTTATGGAATTCTTCTTAAAATAGAAAAAATTTTAAATTTTATGAGTGTGTTATATTTAATTATTCATGTAAAAAAATTGCACATACTGAATACTTGGTAAAATTTGAAATAAAAGATATTTTAATTATAAATTGCGGTGTATTTATTTGGCTTTTCAGTATGTATTAAAAGAACATATATTACGTAATATAAAGGACTAAAATACGTAACGTTACACTTGAAAACCGAGAGACTTTTAGAACTTGAAATTGATTTTTTTCTACGTTTAGTTAATTGTTCCATTTTAATTTCAACACACAAGTTTTTGTTAATAAAAATATTATATGAATATTTTTTAAATCAAAAAGATTTTTAATGATTAAATTATTATTTTTTGAGCAGAGATTGCTCGAGTACAAATTGTAAGATTAATTTTGTAATTAAATGTTAATTTTTTTTTTTTACAACCAGTAAAAATATAAAATTCATTAAAATTAGAAAACTCAATAATGTCAACGGTGGAACATCTGTTAACAAGGACAGAAAATCCTTGCTTAAAACAAATGTTTAGTTTTTCAAAAATTATCGCTAAAAGTATATAAATATTTTCAATTTCAATGTTTCATGGGACGAACAGCATGTAGTTTGCGCATGACAGGCGTGTTGCTGTAAGTAGGAAAAAACATATATATATATCTACAGCAGAGTTACATTTAGCACGTACGACGCGTGGCCACTTTTGCGTTATTGGTTAGTATCATTAGTGTACTTGTAAAAATCGTGTTTCTTTTGTGTTATTCTCCACAACACTGCAGCTTTATGTAAGTATTATAAATGTAAATAATTCATATTGGCGGGAAAACATCGGAGCGCCATAATGCATAAGAATTTTGTTTTTTAAATGAAATTGGAATTTTAATAGACGTCGCTCATTTTTTGATAAACTCTTATAATTTCAGAGTTAAAATTAACCTAGAGAATCGCCAAGAAAGAATTTTTTTTCTCAGAATTACAGACGAATATTCATAAATCATTGATAGGACAACGCATGCGCAGAACTATGACTAGTAGTATAAAAATTGATTTTTTATTTTTGAGTAGTGTCAGAATTTGTTTATATTAAAGTTATATTAATAAATTAATAAATAATTAAAAAGTATAAATATATTTAATGTATAAGACAAAATTACTTCATAATATATTAAAATATTATTCTTTCAAAAAATGACTTATTTGTAAAAATATTATTTAAACTACAAATTTAGTGCAAGTTTTATTACAACAAATTTCTGCGAAAAAATTAAATACAATTTACTATTAGTTTTATTCATAACGATTCATGTGTACATTATTATTAATAAATGTTATTTATTTTGATTTAATTTTTATTTTTTTATAATTATATAACATTAAATTTAAACAAATTAATGAATTATAATTCAAAGTCATTATAGCAAAGATTTTCGTAATTCAAGAAAATACCATTTGGCAAATGCTGACAGACTCTCACATAATTTTTTGGCAGATGAACATCTTTATGAAAAGTCAGATATATTGTTGAAATCATCTTTCCTCACTTTTAATTTCTATTATACAAAATAAAATAACTTCAATTTAATTTTGTTAAAAATCATTTTAGGTCAGTTTTATATCCACAATATATACTAATCATTAATTTTTAATTTATTAAAGTTACTATTTTGCGAACAATTTATTATAATAATTTACACAATAATTTTATAAAGAATAATTTAAAAAAGTTACTTTTATCTCCAACAATTTTTTCCGGTTCATTTAATAGGTTTTTTATGTAATCGCCATGTATCTATCTTTAACAGATCGCTGAATTGTTCATCATCCAATTCCATTTTTAAACATCTGTATTATGACACATCGCGAGCTTGTAAACTTTACTCTTATATAATTTTCAGCAAAACAAAAAACACCGGAGACTATTTTGTGGACAAAAAAGCAAGATAAATTAACAAAATGAAGACGGTTTGGATTATTGGTGGACCAGGTTGTGGCAAAGGAACCCAGTGCAACCGCATGATTGAGAAATATGGCTTTTTCCACATCAGCAGCGGTGATCTTCTTCGGGAAGAAGTTGCAAGCGGAAGTCCTCGGGGAGCATCTTTACAAGATCTTATGTCTAAGGGCTTATTTGTTCCTACTGTAAATATTATTTTAAAAAGTAATTTAGTTCAAATCTTGTTATATTTAAAAAAAAATGAAACAATAATTATAATTTAGAAAACATATATTATTATTTAGGAAAAATAGAGTAAAGTGGGATGAAAAAACCTTTTGACTTTTATAAATACACTTTTGCACAGAGCTAATAGCCTTGTAGAATAGGCGTGCATTTTTTGTCAAACTTTTGATAGATTTATCTCCAGTTTTATTGCAAAAAAATTTCTCAAAAAAATATACATTTTTTAATATTTTTTTCATAGCTTCTTCAGTTACTCTTAATTACAGTAAAATAACGTAGAGAATTATTTATAATAAAATAATCATAATTCCTAACTTAAATATATTAGTTATATTAATAGTTACTCATGTGTAATGCAATAAAAAGAAATATTTTCAAGCTTTAAGGTGATATATCAGTCACATAAGTGGGACAGAAACAGAATTATTAAAGTTTGCATGTGAGTGAGAGAAACACCCTGAAATGGCATATCACCTTAATTTTAAAATATAACAGTAGTGGCTTTTTTATCCAGTAAAATAGATTATAACTTTATAATTACACGTCTGGTTCTATTATTTTACAGTGTAAATGTGTTGCCAAAAGTTCAAACTTTATGAAACATTAATTCTTTTGAATGTTGTCCATAAATTTTGTTTAGTATGAAAAATAAGTAAGTGGTTTTTTCACCCCACTCTATATATATATTTGTATAGAGAAATTTTCTTACCTTTGATAATTAGAAACAGTTGCAAATAATAAATAAGGTCATTGAAGTGTAACGCAATGAAATCTATATATCGTAAACTGTAACCAATTGATTAACTGATTTCTTTATGTATAAACCTTTCAATGTTCCTGTTTTAGGATATCGTTCTCACACTTATAAAGGAAAGGATGGAAAAAGCTAAAGCTGAAGGTTTGACCACGACTGGTTTTCTTATCGATGGGTATCCTCGTGAATTAGACCAAGGTCTACAGTTTGAAACTGATGTTAGTTGATATCCATGTTATTAATTTGTTAATAATCACATATATATATATAATTATACATTTATAATAATTTTCTAAAATGGTTTGCACACATTTTAATTAAATTTATACTATTTAATATTGTAGGTTTGCCCTGTGGATTTAATAATCTTTTTTGACGTTGCAAATGAAACTCTAGTATCAAGGTTGATGGGCCGAGCTGCAGTTTCTCAACGGGCTGATGATAACGAAGAAACAATCAAAAAAAGAATCGAGATTTTCAACACCAAAAATGGACAAATTGTGGATCATTACAAAGACAAAGTTGTGACGGTAAATTTGTAGTTTAAACTGATTTATTATTTGCAGATATTTTTGTAATATTGAAATTTTTCATTTCTTTTCAGATTAAGGCAGAAAAAAGCGTCGATGAGGTTTTCGACGAAGTTATTAAAGCACTAGAAAAGCTTTTACAATCTTAAAAAATTAATACAAATAGATGAATTTCATTATGCACATTAGTTTCAGCACAAATTGTTACAAAACATTCAGCAGATAATATTGGCAAATTATTGTAGAAGATTATGTGCCGGCATTCTTTCCTGCTGTGTGGATCTGTTGTGAATATGAATAATGCAAATTTTTGTCTAAAAACCTGCGCAATAATAACATTATTGTGTTCGGTTAAAGTTTCTCTAACTAATTCTAGTACAAAAATAGTTTCATTATTAAATTGAAAATTCAAAAAAATTACGAAACGCACTGTAAATCAAATTAAAAGATTAATTTTTGCATTTCAAATGTAAGTTAATTAATAATATAATGTATATATTTTATTAAATATTAATTTAAAAAAATTGAATTGTGATAACGCAAATGTTAAAATAACATGGCTTAAAGAGATGATGATAAAAGTTATATTTTGTGTGGGTATAATTATTAAAAATTACATCTAGTTTGATCTAATAATACGTTATTCGCATGGCTCTAATGGGAAATTATAGTTTTAAAAATGACGAAAATAATGTTCTGACAATATGTAAGCGTACTTTTGAAAACGCAATAAATATTTATTCTTCGGTAATGAGTTGTTGAATTTATTATTTTAAAAAAAATCTTGGGTTTTCATGTTTAATGGAATATCACTTAAAATTGCGCAACAAATCTCACGAATTAGCTGTCTAGGTAAATTGACATATCCTGCATCAATGATAATTTCCAACAATAACTTTGTTCACATAATCAATTTTGTAATTCAGACTCTCGTAAGTTAAGTTTATTAAGAACACTATGTCTGCTGAAATTTATTTATGTAAGGTGAATCATATTGTTATGAATTTTCGTTTTGTCTTTCTTATAAAATCATAAATTTTGAATTTCAGTTCTGGCACAAGTAATATTTTTCCAAACAATTGTTTCTCAGTATTGCAATGATAGATTTGAAAAGCCACTGAAATACAGACTAGTTAAAGTTGATGCTTATTCGAAACAAGCTGTACTATCAAGGAAGTATGTAGTAAGTTTAAAAAAATGTCAAGAATTTGCAACCGAGAAAAGAGCTTTGGCTTTTAATTATGGACAACTTGATTCGTCAAATGGTAAGTATGCTTTATTTTTGTTTCTATATTTTAACTGTTGACATAAATAATTGAAACATATTTTCAAAACTACAAATTTATTTTCAAACTAATAATAATTTATGTTCTTAGAATATTATAGTGATTACTCTGACGATCCGTTCAATGTAAACTGCATTCTTTTAATCTGTCCGGAGACTCAAAATTTTACTCAACTTGTAAACGTTAAAGGCTTAAATTATTATAGCGTTTATTACAGGAAAATTTGGTTTGGAGGTAATTTGACTTA
>JABFPM010006155.1:0-10458 GCA_022817325.1 Idris sp. 1 HC-2018
GGTGACGACACGCACCTTAACCGCTAGACCACAAGACCTATTGGCAAGAGCACCTGATTTGCAGATATCACTTATTGGAAAAGTGAAAGGTAAATGAGTGGTATCTGCAAATCAGGTGCTCTTGCCAATAGGTCTCGTGGTCTAGCGGTTAAGGTGCGTGTTGTCGATGGAGGAGCAGCAGCAGCAAGCAGGAGTTCGATTCGCGACAAGGCAACACTTTAATTTCTTCTTTATTTTCAGATTAAATCTACATGACTGGATACGTCCGCAGAACAAATCGACAAAGTCAACAAACAACATTGTTATGATATTTATTTTTTAAACACATTTTTTAATATTGAAATAAAAAAGCTAAACACGCGTGTTGCACGCACGCATGTAACACGTATTTATAACATACGTGCAACACGCATGTTTTTTTCACGGGTAGGCAATAATGGCTAGATATTTTACTAAAATATCGGCTCAATCTTGGATCCCTATATTGTGCCAATATTAGACTCCAATATTGGCTGAATATAGTTTGCCAATAGTGTGTCAGTATTGGATACTAAAGTTGAATAAATGTTGACAGTCAATATTGGCCCAATATTGGATTTAATATCGGCCCGATATTGGGGTCTAATATTGGCACAATATGGGCAGACAATATCGGGCCGAAGAAAAACATTGTTACATCCCAATATCGGGAAGATATTGTCATATTAAATGGGCCGATATTGGCCCGATTGTTAATGTCGGTATTACATCGGCATTTCCACATAGGGTATAGTAGCACTGAATGGCTGCAAATTAACTTTCAATATCATGTTCTCGACTATCACTGTGCAATGTGTATTGGTCTGAAATTGTAGTATAAATTAAATGGGAATAATTCAGTTTACATTGTGTTGAACTTGAGCATTTAATTAACGTCAAATCTGCAAGAATTAAGTTGGTATATTCTTAATTTTGATTAAAATTCTGTGACAATATGCTGATTATTTCTTTTGCATAAATAGTATTATATTTTCATTCACATGCATGTATCCAACACTTGAATTTAAATTAATATAATAATTTTAACATAATTGAAATCTCTGTTTGAAGTTTCTGCTGATAATGTTTCACCATTGGCTGTAACTTTCAACTCTTAATCCATTATGATATTAATTTTATCAACAAATTACGAAGCTTTTAATAAACCTTCTCATGATAAGTTAATAAAATGATATTTGTAATGCCTCTGGCGACAAAAAGTTCTAAATGCAACCGGACTTATAATATCTTTTTTAAACTTCCTGTACTTTTCATACCTGCAGTGTACATTAAGAACTGTAAATTACAGCATCCTAAAATTCAACGAATTATTTTAAATTACGATTAAATGAACTTCATATTATGAATAGAACGGAAATCTTAAAATAATATCGCATCTTAAAATAATTATCAAGCATCGGATTTGTCACTGCGAATCTCAAATTTAGCAATATTTTCAATGCTTAAAACACCAAGTTATAAGTTTTATTTGATTAATTAATTTAAGTCTATTTTGTACAAAAAATATTGACACCTAGAATGATTATTGTTAATTTATCTTAGCTTCGCTGATACAAAACAAAGTCACAAGTGTCGAGGAAAAAGCAGCAGCGCAGAACACCAAAAAAATCTGGTTATCGTCGAATCTCTTCCTAATTACAGCTGCTATCGATCCCGACAAATTCCCACAGGAACGTTCGGGAGGTGAAAAGAAAATTTCAGTAACGCACAGAGAAAGAGTAGATCAAAGCGACGTGCACAGAGAGACAGAGAGAGAACTTTGTGCGGGAAGAGAATATTTGGGGCTGGCTGAACCAAATGTGTCGCATAATTCAAACACTGTTCGGGCAGATATGTCCTGTGACAAGCATAATTCGGAACATCAATCTGCGGTTTCGGGCTACGATTTCATGACCGGTAATCGTGAAATTGGTGTGCAATTATCTGCCAGGCAGTTTATTAAATACGAGGAGCAAATGGCCCTTTTTATTTGCCGTTTACAGTGCAGGGCTTTAATATCGTCTTTTGCTAAGAAACATAAATGAGGGGATTTTTCGTTTTGTGAACGAAACGTTTTGCCTGATAATTTGCATGGACAACAGGGGAGAATTAATTACCTCCCGTATATATGCGCGTATTAAAGTAAACAAATCTTTAGAGGAAAAACCAGAAAAAATAATTAATAAGCATGCAAATTATTAATATTCATTTTAAAATTAATTACAAATAATTTTTTTTTATAAATATGTCAACGAGAAATCTAATTTTTTATAAATATATATATATGAAAGTCTGATTGTTTTGTGTAATACGATGAATGTGCATTCAAAAAGCGTCACATTTTATTTTCGTTGTGGTGACAAACAGAATAAACTGTATACACATTTTGCATATCATGTTTTCTATTTATAAACAAATGGGCTTTGTCACTGATTGGATATCAGATTACAATAAAATGTTTAATCAATATTTATATAAATATCTCGTAATTCATACTACTGAGCATTGCTTGTTATTATTTTAACAAATTATCATATTACAATTTAAATTTTGTTTTGCATGAATATTTGTTATGTTAAAATAAAAAATTACAATTGTCTATTGCTGCAAATTAATATAACAGTAGTTGAATATTTGTTATATTTTTTTAAAACAATTTTATAACGTCTAGTTTATTTGATCGAAAAAAAACTCCGATAGTGAGGCTGCAGACGAAGTCTTTCTTGTTTTCGAACAAATTGAGTTTGAGTGTGAACACGCAGTTCGTTGCACTAATAATTTGCGCGACGTTGAAGGAAGGGTCTGACCATGCTCGGGAAACAAGCTTGGAACGTGACCGGCTTC
Organism: Idris sp. 1 HC-2018; assembly: GCA_022817325.1. Taxonomy (NCBI): domain Eukaryota; kingdom Metazoa; phylum Arthropoda; class Insecta; order Hymenoptera; family Scelionidae; genus Idris; species Idris sp. 1 HC-2018. Next base: position 2,863 of record JABFPM010006155.1, read on the forward strand.
ACCTCTCTCGCAGCCTAAACATCTACGAGAAATGCTGTGCATTATAAAACGCATGACATCACGCATCCGCAATATTAATTCATCAGTCAGAAAATATACCTCCGAGAGATTTTTCATTGAGAAAAGCGTACAGACAAAATAATGAATTTTAATTCAATTTATTGAAAACATGCGGTGCACATATTTATTTTAAGAAATATAAACTATAATTATACTTTTCGATAAATTATTGTTAATTTTTATTAGAAAAACGAATTTGCTTTATTTTTGTTAAATTGAACTGTTAAGTTAAACAGAAAATAATTTTGTTTTTTTTTCAACCAAAAAAGTTTTCACAAGTTATTAGGTTATTAAATTCACATCTTAACAGTGTAACAGTTTAACGTTTATGCAAACTAATTTGAAGCTTCTGTCTGTCAGGCAAGATTTTTCTTGAAATTGTTTGAAAACAACTTTCTGCATTGAATTTGAAAAGATTTTGTAACAAGTTTACACTCTTTGTCAAATAGATTTAGTTGTCAGTCTAAAAAAGAGCTAAATAAAAAGAAATACTTTTATGAATTTCATGAAAATGTAATCAGAATACATTTTTCAAAGCTTAGAAAAATATATTATTTAAAGATAATTTTACAGATCTATAAAAATAAAGTCGTATCTCTACTTACAGTTGAATGAGTGTAAAATTTGTTTTAGTGTAGAGACATTCAAATGGAAAAAAATCACAATCATAGATACGATAAAATTTTTTCGCAAAATGCATATTCCAAATGAAGTTATATATTTTGTCATCAGTGACATCGCCAAATTAAAACTAATGATTGTAATATTTCAAATATTTTTCTCTCTATGCTGAATTTTCGTAAAACCAGATACATCATTTCATCTAGCAAAAATATTAATAATTTTGCATACACATATATATACATTATAAATGATAACGTTATTTTCATTTAATTTTCAGTTTCATCTCTTATTAATATTAAAATATAATTTCATTTTACAAAAGTCAACTCGTTATAATTGAATTTACTTTTCATGTGCTTTATTGTTATTTTTTTCTGTTTAATATTTTATGATACCACAACATAAATAGATACAAAACAAAATAAAGTTTGCACCGAGAAAAAGAAAAAATTGTGATCTTTGAATTCCCATATCTCGTCTCGTTACATTTGCATCATATTCGCATATAACATGCAACTACGAACAAATTTTAAAGATAATCTCGGTAGTTTTGTCACGTTTTGTGCGAACTAATGTGTATGGACAAAACCGAAATTTCATTATAAAATGCGCTTGCACAAATCTGTATTCTGTTTTCTGGTGTCTTGAACTGCAATATGATTAAATGATAATAATATTTCTAAATTATTAAATCGCGAGGAAAAAAGAATCTTAAGAAGCACTAATCAAAATATATTTTATACTTCTATCGATTTGTTTAAAGTTATTGATTTACTTTTTGATTTGGTACTTTGATACTTTGAAAATGTGTTTCTTTTTTCATTTATCAGTATAAACAATTTGTTAATTAATTTTAACAAAATATTGAATTACGGTTAATCCAAAAATTCGTTCAGAAGCTCATAATTTCGGAATTGGACACATAAAATTGAGCCAACGAGGCGACATAAACGTATCGGCATTGATTATTCGTCAACACCGTCACACATCCGGACACTCCGTAATTGCTCGGCCAATTTTGATTAACAGACCATGTCTGTTTATTGCGAATTTAAAGGACCGCACAATGGCGTACATGACTTCTTGGCTAATTGAAGGCCAGGCTTTGTTTGGCTATTAGATTTGGCTGTCTCGAAAATTCACCACTCAAAATATAAGCGGATAAAATCCCAAGTGATTGTTTTACTTTTATTTCGAGGACTACTCCGTAACGGCGACTTTTGTTTCAGCAGCATCAAGAGCTCGAGATCTTGTTTTCAGTCCCGGTTTCTTTTGTCAAGAACACGCGAATTATGTTTTGTTCACGGAAAATTCTGCGGACTTTACCAAATAACCATTCAATATATAGTCTTTTCTTTGGGAACGATTTTAGATGGATTTGAAAAAAAGTGTAGTGGATTTGCTCAACTCTTACTTATTGAAAGAAATACTGCGAAATTGTCTATTCAAAATAGTAGAATTAATTTTCGAAGAAAATTATGCAAATTTATATTAATTGTTAAAGAAAGTAATGATGAAAATGTTCATCTATTTTATCCAGATAATTTAAACATTGCAAATTCATCATTTGAATTATTAATAATGTGTTGAATATTTTAAAATACACACATGAAGTCTGTATAACATCATTTATAAAGCTTTTATTTTCTCAACGAAATTAAATTGGATAAACAGGTCGAATAATGTAAACAATGCAAAGGTGCAATGAATTTGCATAAGATTTGATCGCCATCAAACGAACGAAATGGAATTTGTTTATTAATTGAATGATCAAAATTCAATATTAGCCTCAATTTAACAGATTATCACCACCTTCTATTGTGTATCTAAAAACAATATCTAATTTATATTCTTATTAAAAGTACCATTTTAAATGTAATTTTTATTAAATATTAATATTTATTCATTTTAAGACAAAAAGTTCCACTTTCTACTGTCTACTTTTCTTACAATTTAATACTGGTTGACAATTTTTATTAAAAGCTGTATAAAATTAATTAGTTCTTCTGGTAATTGCAAAGTTAAAAATGATGAAATGTTGATTTGTTTTCTAAATAAGAAGAAAAAAAAATTCTATATGAAACCAAAGAAAAAAGAAACTGAAAAAGGGACTTTAATATAACAAGTATAACGCAAAATAAATAAGAAGAATGAGCAAACAATTGAAATATCTTATTCTTTAAAATCTGTGAAAATTGAATTTCACTGTGCAACAGCAGCCGCATGTCTTTTTCAATTGAAAAATATTCCACACATTACAGCGATTCGCGTCAAGACAAAAATGTAATACAGAAACTCACATGCAGAAGACACAAGAAAATGCAAAGCGGGAAAAACCCCGACGAAGTTACTTTTTGTTGGTTTTTTTGAAATACTCTGCCGGGTTCGCGGGGATTATTGAAATTTTTGTCGCGGTACAGAAAATTCCAGTTATGGCGGATACACACAAAATAATGGGCATTGGAATTACGCTGCAAGAAAAGCAGCAAGACTTTTCGTCTCTGCAAATAGAATATACATGAGAGGGCTGCTATAGAAAAGGCCTACTCAGCGACTTTGCCAATAAAATTCGATTTACTTATGTCGGGGAGGTGTTCGCGATAGATGTGCCCCGAGAGACTTCACCCGAATTTCGCATCCTAATTCCCGTCTTATGCAATTCCACCCTCACTTATACTAAGACGCCCTCTGCATTGTTTATTCGTAAAACAAAGTAACAGACAGTCGGCATTAGGGCCGTTGACCGAAAATTGGAATTCGAGGTGCTTAGTTTAAGGACGATACCGCATCAAGAAGACGGCACGTTTGGTGGCTGCCGATCAACGATCCGTTTATCGGCAACATTTCCCCATGCGAAAATTGTTCGCAACTGTGGTTTGGGACGTGTCAACTTTTGACGGTGCTGGGAATTGAGATAGTTTAATTTACAGAATGATTTTCTAAACTACTCTATTTTAGTTACAACCAAATATATACATTTTATTAGTTTGTATTATCTTCGAAAAAGTTTAGCCAATTTTATTTACATTTTGTATTGACAAATTAAACGAAATATTTCTATACATATAAACAAAGAATGTAATAATATAAAATGTTTTCTTTCATTTTCATTGTGGAAACTGTATATTCGTTTTTAAAGAGCAAAAACTTTAGTAGTATCTGAACCGGTATAATGATGTTACCATATTCAGAAGTAAACCTTCATTTATTATGTAGTATTACAAAGTTACGAATTCCAACGCTACGAGCTGACTCGATTTTGCTAGTTCAGCTAATATTGGATATTTGAGCTCATTTTATTAGATATTTAAGCATTTTTTACATCGAAATGTTTGTGTTCATTGTTTCATAATTGTAAACTGTTAATAATTAATTGAATAGTATTAGTTTTCGATCATGAAGTACTGTGTTTATTACATATTTAAATAATATACGTATGCATTCAAATTTACATAGTAACATTAACATAAAGTACTACAATGGTAGTCGGAGAACTTAGTATATTTATGGGGATTTGTGCTTCATGTTATGCAAAAATATCTTAAGGATTCTAAACTTACTTATTTTATAAAATGATTTTTATCATGAAAAGTAATGATGAATGTATACATTTTTAAAGAAAACGTAATTTCAAATTATTTTGAATTATCACAAAATTTTGTAGAAGAAACTTTTATCTCCAATAAAGTTGCATTTGTTAAATTTATCAATCAATATTTTAAACATAAGTAATTCTCAAGTACACAGGAATTAGAAAAAATATCGAAAACAAGTAAAGCAAGTCTTTTTATCGGAACAACAGTAACCTAGATATTCTTGGATAAATTCAGTGGTCCAGAAAATCCAAGTACTCCTTCATACTACGTTAGGTATATGATTTCACACAAATGTCGAACATTTTATTTTTGATTCTATTTGTTAACGGCTGATAAGTTTAGTTTCAAAACAAACTTGTACCAAATTTTAATTTAAATTTAAAAGTCTATCTAGTTAGAAGCAAAATTAAAATTTAATATTTGTACAGTTTTAGTTCTTTTAAATTATTCACAAGTTAAAAAACAATTTTAATTTTTGATTAATTAAAAACAAGTGAGTTTCTTTTATGTTCTAATGTTATAAAATAATTTGCCAAGTAATTATTCATTTATGAATTAATGTCTGATATTCTATTATCATAATTATTTTCATTATTTTGTTTTGTTACAACGTTGGAGACAATTTCAATTATTACACCAAAATGTTAATTCTAAATACATTTTAAGTAAATGTTTACTTTTAGTAAAAGAAAATTTACTTGATTAAAAGTTTTATATAAAGAATAAAAATAAATAAAACTTTTTAATTATTAAACTGTTGAAATATAAAGTAAAATATTAAAAAAAATTATAATTAAAAGTGAATGAATATAGTGTTTTTACACTTTTGAATTCTGTAAATAATATGAATTTTCGAGTTATAAATTTTCATTCAAGTTTTAAATAGTTAATTAAAAAAATGCAAATGTTTTATAAAAACTTTACAATATAAAGAAACATTTGTTAAGGAAAATTGCATGAAAAGAGGAACAGAACGTATGCTTGTAGGCTGCAGCCCTTCGATTCATGAATTTCATTTCTTATGATTTCTGACATATTTAAGTAGTTCCGGTTTGCCGAGGGGCATTTTTTATCACTTTTTGTTCGCGATAAACTTTCTTACAATACGTACTACATCGATGAAAGAACAAAAAAAAAGTTATTAAAGTATTTTTGAATGTCATCATTCCACTCATTTAACACCAAGTTACATATTTATAATTTATACATAAATTTTTCTGAATATTAAAATTAAAAATTGCAATTCAACATTAATTAAAATTATATAATCCTTTAAGACTTTGTACGTCTCCGTGCATTTTTGTTCGCATTTTATAACTCGCAACCGGAAAATGAATATAAAGCAACACTTCATAGGCACATGCATTCACGCTTTTCTTTCATCGACGAAAATAACTTGTTTTTCGTTTCCTCATTGCTAAAACTTAGACAAGATATTTAAACATAAAAATATTTGCGTTCAACATTGTGCAGTATAACGACCTAACAATTACATAATGCACTAAAATACCTCAAAAACATCGGTATGAATGCATACAAAAATTCTATACGTAAATTGTGCAGAAAAAGTTTTTCATATTTGTGCGACATCGTATAACTTTATTTTTCCACTTTAAATTACTTTTATACAAATTATTAATTACTCTTTGCTAATTGTCTGGTGTGATAAACAATTTGATCCACTTGCAATAAGAATTTAATAATAGACATTTTTATTTTTTAATAAATACCAATAATTAAATAACCAAAAATTAAAAAAAATTTTAATAGACTTGTATTCAGACATTATTAACATTTTTATCCATCTAAACAATTTTTATTTAAAAGTTCTTCATTCGTTTGATAAAAGTAGTTTTTATTAATATCATGTTAAATATCAATTGAAGTATTTTTGATTTTACCAGAATAATCGATTTTAAATTTAAACTTTTCAGTCGATTCGTGTATTAGTTGTGAAATTAATGTAATTTTTAAAACGAAATATTTTGGTAAAGTTAGCAAAATTACATTTTTAAAAATTAAAAAAAAACATTGATTCAGTTTTTTGTACAAAAGTATTTATCTGTCTTTCCTGAAGTAAAAGAGTTTTATGCAACAATGGCATTCTAAACACTTAAAACTGATTTATTTGTTACTCTTACAGCAAAGTTTTATAGTTATTATCATTATTCGGGGTGGTCGTTAAACGGGACGGGGCGAAGGCAAGTCGGATCCACCGCGACATCCCCTAATTTACTGAGTGTACGTATAACCATTGCGCATTCAGTGAGCCAACAAACGAGGATCGCTGCACAGAGTGTAATGCTTATATCGCCTTGCCACTGTGCGTTTTCAACCAAAAGAGCTACAAATTACACGCTCGAACTTGTAATATCATCTCGTTATTTTCAATTTCGCGATAATTTTCTTACGTTAACATGTGAGTACACCTGTGAAAGCAAAAGTCTGCGGCCACCTGTGAATCGTTTAAAACGTCAATTTCCATCTTTTCTGATGCACAAAAAGCTTGTATCATTTTTTTATTAAACATTTTTCATGATTTTTATAAATTAAAAATTGCTTTTTTAGTTGAAAGTTTGAATTATTTTGTTAATTGAAAAATAGCATTCGCTTTTTCCGTATTGTTGATTAATCAAAACATTTTCAGGAAATTTTTTTAATAGAAATATATAATATGATTTACCGAGCGAGTATGGTATTGTGCGCAAAGTGACTGACTTGTATTCGGGAGGTAGCGAGTTCAATTCTCGCTGCCGGCCACTTTGTCAAGGTTTTCGTGGATCCCTTGGCAAGAAACGCAAATGCGGAAGTGGTTTTTAAAAATCGGGCCACGACCCATGTTCCCTTCCTTCCCATCCCTTCTTCCTTCATTCCTTGACAATCGCAATATATTTTCTTCAGTATTCTCTTTTTAGTTTGTTTATGTTTAATGTTGTGTTTGTATCTAATGTTGTATATATATGGATGCAACAATCCGAAAGTGGTTGTAATGTGTAATTTATATGATATAATTTTGAAAAAAAAGCCAATGCGTTTTTTAGACATTTTTGTTTGAACTAGGTTCTTTTAGGTCTGCTGGCTTACAATTTTATTTTGGATGAAATTTTGGAAAATTATAATAAACATTAATATACAAGAGATTAAATTTTGTTTGCTCAAAACTTCGTACGTTTCGTTTATGCAATACGTGATTCACATGAGAATGTTTCACTGAAAGTTTGCGATGAAAGCGTACGTTTTAACATCGAGTCGGGTTGGTTTTCGAAATATTGGACGACCTGAGAATTAAAAATGGACTGTAATTACTTTTGCAAAA
>JABFPM010006156.1:0-10456 GCA_022817325.1 Idris sp. 1 HC-2018
AGAGGTTTTACAACGGTCATTAAAGTACGAGGACGTGTTGAGGTTTCTGTAGACAACAGGTGGATCGTTCCATACAATCCTCTCCTGAGCAAAAATCACAATCAACGTATCTGTGTTAATGAACGAGTTGTATACAACATACACTATCTTAAACGATACGTTGCTGATACAATTCTCACGTTAAATGAAGATTATTTGTCTTTATATGAGCATGTGATACATTCAATACGTGCTACACGTCTATCTATCCATTTTTTGAATGCTAGTGGTGGTACTGGCATAACATACATACTCAAGTTATTACTCTCTACTGTAGAAAAATGATGGTGCTGTTGCTCTTGCTGTTGCATCTTTTGAAATAGCAGCAACATTATTGCAGGGTGATCGAACTGCTCATTCTGTATTACAGCTACCTTAAAATTGACACATCGTAGCTGAACCGGTGTTGTAATATATGTAAACGTTCTGATAGACGTAAATTGATTCAACAATGTCAACTTTTAGTTTGGGACGAATGCACGATGTTTCACATTCATGTGGTTGAAGCTCTCGATAGAACTCTTCGAGATCTTAGAAATAATAACATAACGGTTTAGTAGTGGTTTTAGCTGGAAATTTTAGACAAACATTACCTGTCATATCTAGAGGTACACCTGCCGATAAACTAGAGGCTTCTATAAAATCTTCGTTTATATGGCAACACGTTAGGATTCATACTTTTTCTACTAACATGCGAGTTCATTTGCATAATCATGAATCTGCAGACGATTTTTCTATGTATCTATTACAATTAGGAAATGGTCAGTTCCTCATTGACGATAATTACGATATCCAAATTAATGATATCATTTTAGATACAATACCAGGACGGTTATATATTTTATACTCTTAATACCAATGTCAATATTAATGACGCAATTCATTATAATTTAGAATTTCTAAATTCTTTAGACATATTTGGCGTTCCATCTCATATTTTGAAACTCAAAATTGGCGTTCTAGTTATATTAAAGCGTAATTTGAATCCGCCTATTTTATGTAATGGAACCAGGTTATGTATAACAAACATAGGCTCTAAAATTATATCAGCAACAATTTTGACTGGATGTGGTGAAGGACAACAAGTTCTAATACCGCAGATCCCAATTATTCCACCCGATTTACCATTTCATTATAAAAGAAGACAGTTCCCTCTCAAAGTAGCTTTCGGTATTACCATCAACAAGTCCCAAGATCAGACGTTGAAAGTTGCTGGTATCGATTTATGTACTCCATGTTTCTCTCATGGTCAATTATACGTCGCATGTTCTTGATGGCTCTAATTTATTTATTCACACTCCCACTGGAAAAACTAAAAATATTGTATATACCAATGCTTTTCTATAAGCCACATCATTATTAGTATTTCCATTTCTGTATCATTGTGTCTACGTTTTAATGTTTATACTGCATTTTCGTGTCTTTTTTTTTAGCTTGTCCACGTATTCCCATCACTACACTTTGCAATCATTATTATGTTTTCCATTCTACCAAACCAGGGCGAAGCCGGTTAGTTCAGCTAGTTGATATATAATTTTAAAATTATGTGTTGATATTATAATAAAATTTATACCCGTGCGCCCATGCAACCCGTGCGTACGGCTAGTGAGAATACTCACTGCCTTTTAGAAATGAACACAAACAAATATATTTTTGTATAATATTGTAAAGTTTACAAAATATTTAATTAAATTAACTAGATACAACGTTAAAACTTAACTGCAATGCAAATTATTCATTTAGATATTAACCTTGCGATTCTGCAATAATTTTGTTACTAAAATTTCGCATTGACTAAAATGTTTTTGTATTGTATTGACATTAGCTCGACTCTATTTACCTAACAAATGGCCAATCAAATAAGTCAAATTCATTGACAAAAACATTTTACATGATTAAACAATCGTCATTGCTGATTATTTTAATTAAATATAATATAAAGTCAATTTCACTTAAAACCTTATTATAAAACCCTATTCTCTTGTTATTAAATCACAAATGAAGTCAAATTTCAGTCAGTATTCTTGTCGTTGAACTCGGAATGTGTTTTACGCTGTGCCGCAACAGTCTCAAGATATTTAAAGCGAATTACTTGTTGCTAAAAATATCTGCGCAAAAAATACATAGTGCTTTCAATCTGAATTATAAGCAAGTAAATTTTTAATGGCATATTGATACACAAATTGTATGTGAAAATATGATAATATTTTTTTATTGTTTTACATCGTGTTTAAAATCTAAATACGTCGCAAACTTTTAATTGAAAGTGGTTTGATCAATTTTTGATCAATTTTTTCGTGGTACTGATGGATTGAAACTTCTTGGTCAAAATCACGAGTTCACGTTAACATTTGCAGTGTACGTGACACGTACATTGTGACTGTCAGTAATCTATTTTACATGCTCTCGATTAAGAGTTTAAGTGTGTCGAACATAAATTCGTTGAACAAAAATGTAGCTGAAATAAATCTATTATTCATGGTTTTAATTACCAATCGGAGTCTGAAAACATCTCGTTTCATTCTGCTTAAGCTTGCAATAATTATAATCTGGATTTCAATTTTAACTAAATTAGAATTTTTCGTTTATTAAAATTAAAGCCTTATCTACTGGTCAATATTATTAAAAAAAAACTTAAGAAAAGAAATTTTAAAACAAAGTATAATTACAAATAAGAATACTTTTATTTCTTTCATTTTCAAGAAAATTCTTTGTATTTATGAAATTTAATGGAAAATAGATATTTGGTACACAAACACATATGTGCATGTGTACGCAGTTACGCAGAGTAAGATGTATCCTGGAAGATGTGTATGTACACTGTTTCTCATATATTATCCTTATTCGTACAGCGGTTTCACGCTAAGTTTCTTGAGATTATACTAGTATGAGCCCGTCTTCTCGAATATATTTGCGGTTCGTTCATGCACATGTGTGCTTTGCGATACGATGTATACCGTGCATCATAAGATGAGAATACAAACGTGTCTTTCTATCGAATAGTTAATTGACTTAAAGGATATGAAAATTCAAATATTATAAATTTTCTCTCAAGTGTATATTTGTATGCAGTTTTTATGAATAAAATTTTATGCAGGTTTGTCTTTTTTCAATTGACTAATTATAGAGGAAACAATGAAATTAGCATTTACAAATCTAATGAACTTACCTCTAAAATTGCATTTCCCAATTGCCTTCTTAATAACTGCAGTTTCCTTTTATCGTTAATTATCTTTCTATCGAAACTGGATAATTAAGGAAAAAGAGAGAGAATGAAAAAGCTGAAAAGTGTCGATTGGCTTTGATTTAGGTCTGACATCATTGTCGATCAGATTTGCAAAATGTTTGATTTTGAAAAAAGTCGTTTATATATGGTATCGAACTAGATGCGGGTAATGAAAGCATAATTCCATCAATCAAGGGCAACGGAAAAACGATTATTGGTGGAATACCCAGCACCACTTTGCACAATTTAGAGCCGCGCCATTTCGTGAGAACAAAGGTGTAATTATCAGTGGCAGATGAAGGCGTAAGCGTGGGTGACAAGTACGCATGAATAATGCTGATTGTGGAATTGTGATGTAGATCCGGGCATTTTGATCATTTCTCTCTTCGTCTTTGTCACTTGTATACGTCTAACTCTGTTCGCACTACGAATTCGATCTTTCTACTGCGCGAGCGTAAATATACTTTATTCTTGCAAAACCAAGTGAGGTTCTGACGGCTTAAGAGATACGCAGATTCGTCGCTATGCACATTTTTAGAGTATTTGTGACACAGATTCAGAGAAGCAGCGGATGCGTGAAATCCAATAAAACAAATGCGGATTTAATGCCACAGACTGAATTCCAATAACAAACTACTACTACTATCACCGATCAATGCAGAAATTTTCTTTTGACTTTTCCATTTTGATTTTAATTCAATGTTTTTTTAACGTGAATACTCAAAATTTTTTGTTTTCCGCTCCCGGGGAGTAATTAAAAGATTTCCAAGTCATTTTCATTTTCATTTAAATTGCTTGTTTGAAAATAATCTAATTTGTACGGTACCTTCACACTTTTTAATACATTAAAATTTACCATTAGTCTTATTTGCAAATTTGGATTTACTTAAAAGTTTTGAAAACATTATCCTTTTTTTTAATTAAACTAGACTTGGTAATGTATTCAAAATTAAATACGTTTTAATGACAATTATAATTACAAAATCAAATACCACCTCATGTAGGTCTCAATTGAATAATTTATAATACGTAGTAGTTTTTGCATGTTGATTCACAAATACAATAATTTGTATCATTTATATAAAAAAATCATAATCACAATAATAATAAATTAGCAAGAAGCTTTGTTTTATGCACCCTCAAACGCTTATAATAAATTTAAAATTTAAAACCACACTCAAAGGTTAATTATAATTGTATTCTCAATCAACTCATACCGCTATATTTTCACATTTGATATGTAAAAGTAATTAATCGTCAAATGAATTTAAATTTAGCAGAGTTTAAAACAAAGTAAGCTCAAATTAGCATAATGCCATGATTCGTTTAATTAAATGAAAATATCGTTCGCACTTGTTTGAACTACGAGAAACCAAACAACAAATTACTGGAATCATATCCTTTAATGTTTACTCAAAAAAAAGAGCACTTTCATTTGATTTACCTCTTTCTCCTTCGAGGCAAGTTAAAAGTGTAGCAGCAGTAGGAAGTTCGCGTTAATGAGTTCTACTTAAATGTAACATTGTATAAATATTTCCGTTCGCGTCATGTAGCAGGCAGAATTCATTTAACTTTGCTGCAAAGTTTTGCCGCGGAGTTTGTTCAAAGTACAACGTTTTGTCGCGTGTGTCTACTATTTTATTGCAGGCTCCACCAGGGATGCAAGATTTTCGTGCTTGTCGGTCAACGCCAAGCTCGTTCGTTCACGTATCGCAGAGAAGCAATATAATGCAATATGACGTGCAACACGAGGCAAATGTCTCGCCGGTCTCTGCGGACAGTGTTACTGCAATGCTAGATTGTTTTGCACTCACCAAATAAGCAGATAGAACGGGATGGTGGTGATAAAGCTCAAAAGCACTCGCGTACTAATGTCTCTTGAGCACACAAACATTTTACGCGATATATCAGTCTACATTAAATACATCAGTGCCAAGATATGATGTTTTATGTAATTGTATATACATATCTGTTAACACGCCACTTTTTAAGCAATAGATATGCTATCATGCCAAAATGTTTTAGAATCTTGCTACAATTTTACAAGATAAATCTTCAAAAAATTTATTATCCAGTTAAAAATCCATATGAAATCAACATATATTTTATGTATCTATATTTATATAGTAACATATATAGTACAATGTCTAATATATGCATGGGATATTTCGTACAAAACGTGCCACAACCTAAAAAATGTTTTAGCGGTCAATTACAAATTTAAAAATATAATGTTAATATAGTGATAATTTAAAGGTTTATATTATGAAATGAAAGCTTTTGAAATATAGAATTAAAAAGAATTATATAAAATGTAAAATAGAGATATTTTTTAAATTTAATAAGTTGGTAAAAATACGTAAATAAAAGAAACTTTTTTTTCGTTTAATTCAACCGGATAAATTTTAATGAAATCTACCTTTAAATATTGTTTGACATCTTAATTGCAATATACTTGATTTCTAGGATGCGGCAATATTTCGATTATAAGATACAACATTTATGAAAATTACATAGAAAAAAAACAAGAAAGACCAATTTTGATTTTCAATTGTTGTTTATAGCACTTAGAGAAATCTCCTTTTGAAGCAAAAGAAATTGTCCTTTTGAAATAATCCTTTTGCTTCAAACGACGATTCTCTGAATGAGTCAAAAAACATTGCGTAAAATATTAATATATGTTGTATATTATTAAAGAGATATTGTCTCATCCTAGAAATTGAGTATATCGTAGTTAAAAAAATGGAAAAGTCAAAAGAAAATTTCTGCATTGATCGGTGATAGTAGTAGTTTGTTATTAGAATTCAGTCTGTGGCATTAAGACTTTGTACAATATTTTACGGTAGTTCTTTTAATAAATTTTAATGCAGAAAAATATTATTGTATCTTGCTTTATATGAGGCATTCTTTGTGAGTGTTTCATTTAAAAATTGAAAATGCTTGAAATAATTATTTTCGGAAACTACATCGAAAATAAGGAGACACGTATTTTTTTTTAATTGTTTATGCAAAATTACTCAAATATAATTTTTTAAAGTTGCGCGATTTCGCGGTAGCCACAACTGTTAAAAGCAATTTTCTTAATAACTACATGTTCTAAAAAAATGACGGGTATTATTTTGAAAGATTTTTGTCTGAACTTTTGAAATATGAAACTTAAAATTTGTTTAAACAATTAGAAGTTACTTACAAATCAAAATTAAATTAAAAAAACTTGATTTTTTCAAAGATCGATATTTTTTTCGATTGTTTTAATAACGAAAATGTTCGTTATTTATCCGGTAATGTGTGGTTACATTTTTTCAAGTGGTATCTTGAACGGTTGAAGAGATATGACAATTTATTCAAGGTACGGCGTGCCGAGCGCCGTGCGCTGTACGATTAGTACAATTTAATTTTATTAAATAAATATATATTGTATAAGAAAACAAAATTGTGTTAAAAATTGTTTATTGAATAGTATTGTAGAAATTAAAATTACTTTATAACGTATTACAATATTGTTAAGTAAGCGCTCGCGCGACTAATCGTACAGCGCACGGTGCTCGGCACGCTGTACCTTGAATAAATTCTCATATCTCTTTAACCGTTCAAGATACCACTTGAAAAAATGTAACCACACATTACTGGATAAATAACGAACATTTTCGTTATTAAAACAATCGAAAAAAATATCGATCTTTGAAAAAACCAAGTTTTTTTAATTTAATTTCAATTTGTAAGTAACTTCTATTTGTTTAAACAAATTTTAAGTTACATATTTCAAAAGTTCAGAAAAAAATCTTTCGAAATAGTACCTGTCATTTTTTTTTTACAACATGTAGTTATTGAGAAAATAACTTTTAAGAGTTGCGGCTACCGTGAAATCGCACGTGAGCGCGCAACTTTAAAAAATTATATTTGAGTAATTTTGCATAAAAAATTTTAAAAAAAAAAAAAATACGTGTCTCCTTATTTTCGATGTAGTTTTCGAAAAAAATTATTTCAAGCATTTTTAATTTTTAAATGATACACTCACAAAAATGCCCTATACCTAAAAAGTTTTTGAATAATGTAAAATCAACCTAAAATTTGTTACATATTATTATTAAATTTTTACATTTTAATTTTTCACCTAATGGTAGTGACACTTTTGACATGGAATACTCCACATCTTACATATTTTATGTTTTTTTAAGTTAATTCATTGGCTGATAATAAAAGTATATTAGATCTATAAGTTTTGACGTTTTTCCACTGGAAAATGATATTTGTTAAATTATCGTGAAGACAAGATCTAAGTATACATAACTTTTTAATTATCCAAATGAGCTTGCCCAATTAAATAGCTCGGATGAAATTAAGCTCATTGAAAATAAAAAATAAAAAAATTAAAGAAGACACTTTGTCGTGTCTTCTGCAAACGCGTTTATGCTAATATAAAAATACAAATTTAGTCCAACAGAATCGCATAACGGATCCGACACATACATGCTCCGGATAAGTAAATATCTGCGTCGTACATTGTAGCTGCGTAGCAGAACGTACAGCGTGAAACGAGGTTTGCCGTGTACGTTATTTCGTAGAACTCCGTATCCTATTATGCAGTCTCTAAGTTAATAGACTCGGACTAGAGAACCCTCGTATCTGCCTTCCTTCTCCACAAATTCTCCTCTTTCGTGGCGCTTCTGCCATCTCGCTTCAATTCCGCTGGGGTAGATTGGATATGTGTATATAACCCGTATATGTATGAGTGTATGTCAGATTATACAACGATATGTATATGTGTATACACACACACACACATATATATATATATATAATATATTATATAATACACTAAATTAACACGTTTCTAAAATGTATATCTCGAGCTGGCAAGATGCAAGTGGATCGCAATTTGAGTTACGTCTGCCTTAGAAATTTCTCTTATTGGCGCCACAATTGGACTTTGTGTGGGTACAAAGCACGGTGTTATGATCTATGCCGTGTGCACTGCGAACGATTAAATCTTTTCCGCAAGTTCTTGAATTTATGCAAGATAATTTTTAGTCCGAGTTTGGGGTTTGTTATAAAAAGAGGTTTGCTTAAAGTTGTGACTTTAAATTATTTGGTTTCAAATAGTTGTGATTTGTGTAAGTTCTTTTCAATTCAGTGAAAAACATTTGAGTAAATTTATGAAAGAAAACAATTATTTAAAAGTGACGTCTATCTAAGTTAAAATGGGAATAAGCGAAAGAAATTTTATAAAATTAATTTTTGCTAAGTAACTGAATATTACACATTTTGCATCTTTAAAAGCATTTTGTGTTTTTGATATTTAATAATGAATGACTCTCAAGTATATCTTAGAACTGGCAGATCTTGATAACTATAAAAAATTTACCTTTTTATTGTGAAAATTAATACCTATTTGAAACTGAATATTAAAAAAGTATCTGTCAAAATAATTTAATATAGCTTGATTTCAGTTAGCAAAATTAATGTCAGTAAAATATTAACGACGAATAAAACTTTGAAGTTATTAATTTCAATTATCAATGAGACGAAATCTTTATTTTTTCATTTAAAGAATTTAATTTATTTTTTTTTCATTTTGGCTTCCTCTTACATTTTAAACTTGTTCAATTTATACCACTGTTAGAAATAATTGGACATTTCAATCACTTTTCAGACACATTAGTGACTTAAATTTCATTTTCATGTAGCTTAATTCAGATTTTAGATACTGGTGTTTAAATATTAATATTGCCTAATGCTCATATTTATTATTTAAAATAAAATAATCATTTTCCTCACACGGTCATCTTAAAACAATTAAATTTAAGCAAGTGAGAGTACAAATGAAATGTGTTGTACATTTTAGTCATTATTTGATCACATGTCATAACTCGTCATGAAATATGTAAAATATAAACTGAAATATATATTGAAAAAAAATAAAACATAACAAATACATAACCCATTATACTATTCTTTATGATAGGTTTTACTTAATAAAACACGTAG
This sequence comes from Idris sp. 1 HC-2018, assembly GCA_022817325.1. NCBI lineage: Eukaryota > Metazoa > Arthropoda > Insecta > Hymenoptera > Scelionidae > Idris > Idris sp. 1 HC-2018. Next base: position 9,254 of record JABFPM010006156.1, read on the forward strand.
TTTTTCTGTAAAGCAAATCTTTATTGTGCGTTAGTATTAACCAACCCAGTGACACGATGCTTGTGAGATTGAGGTGTTAAAATCCTACTGAAATGTAGTTGAAGTCGGAGTACTACTAGCGCACTCTATTGAAAAATATTTGAATAATTTCAAATCTTATCTTATGATTAAAAAAATAAATGTAAATATAACCAAAAATTTTGTATATTGCAAAATAATTTTTTAAATTTTTATTTGAATTATGTTTTATATATTTGATGATAACGTCTCATAATACTAATTTTATTTATCATTTTTTATCTTGCGCGATTAATGTAAAGCATAAATTTTATAATTCATAAAAGTATTAAATAATTTTTGTAATATAAGAGTGGTTTAAATACTTATTGATACTAGTGCGATTATTTTTATAATGTGAAAAAATTTATGTATATAAATCTCATTTGACTAAAGTACACATTATTTTATTTGTCCGTTTTATAAGTAAAATTTTGGAAAAAAATAATATTGTAAATGTAATGAGAAATTAATTTTCTTTTTTAAACAATTTAACATGTTATAAAATTATAAATGTTAATTACATTTATGTACAAAAACACTTTTTTTAATTTTGCACTGAGAATAAATATAAAAATGTTAAAAAAATTCTCAATCATTAAAATTAAACTGAATATTTTGCAAAAAGCATTTTAATAACAAATAAGAATAACGTAAATCACATTGAAAATGAAAGGATGTACACGATATCTTATTCAGCGCATAAAAATTATTTGTGTTTTAATAAAATAAATTCTTGAACAATAAATTATAGTTTTATATAAAGAATTATTTTATTAAAAACGTAAAAAAATGTTTAATAGTTAAGTAATCTATAATTTAAAATACAAGATTTAAGCATTCATTAACTTTGCAATTTTCTTTGGTCTATGACTTAATTTTAATTGTTCTGAATGTAAATGCTAGCAATATTGCTGCATTCGCATATAAATGTAATGGTAAATAATGAACGGAACAACATTATCTTTATGTTTCGTGCAAGGAAAAGTTAAAAAATTATCCGAAACAATTGCATCCAAACAACAGTGTAAAACGTCAGTTTTTGTGCAATGCTTTTGGAAAATCGCTTCTAAATATTTAACAAAATTGTACAAATTGTAGTTGACATGAGTCAGATTATTATTACAATTTAAAACAACATCATTT
>JABFPM010006157.1:0-10456 GCA_022817325.1 Idris sp. 1 HC-2018
TTGATTCTTTTTTACACTTTCACAAAATTATTTAATCTGCGTATATTTGAACAAAATATATCGATCAAGTTATTTTTAATTTAAAACAAACATTTTAACGATTGAACTACCTTAAAGTAAAATTCTCGAAAATGTTTGAAGAATTAATGAAGTTTAAAAAGTGTTAGCTAAAAATTTTGTATTACACGTGGCTGAAAGTGTTCAGTCAAAAATGTTTATGTTTACAAGAGATTAAAATGTCAAAACTTTTCAACGTTGTATATTTTTTGGTAGTAACAAAATATAACAAGTACGTGATGATAGCTGCGAAATTTCAACAAAAATAAAGATATAAACAAAATTATTTTCTATCAATCAAAACAACATTATATATTTTTATCATTATTTAATAAATATAAATTGAGGTTAATAAAACATTGACAGTATATTTGGAAAAGCTGTCGATATTAATGTATTTTATTGATTATAAAAAACTGATTTTAATATCACTTTGTCAATATTTTAAAAATTAAAATTGAAATTATATAATCCTTGAAATAAGATTTTATCCAATAAATTTTATCATTTATTTTTTTTTTTTTGCAATCAAATTCGATTTACTTATAATTTAATTAAATATTTGATAAAATTAAACTGCATATTTTTTAAAAAACAATAATTAATACATTTTTCAATTTCATTTGTAATTGTACTTTGAATGTTATACGATAATTCTACCTGTCAAATTTTTTTTTTATATTGTACATTTTGTTATATTTATTTTTGATAATTGAAGTAGTTTAAAAACTTTTTTGGCATGATAATTAAAGTTAAAACGATGGTGGATCGCGTAACTCGTCATTAAATAATTAAGTTCGCCGAGTTAAAAATACGAATATCCGCAATCGAAACTTATACTATCGTACTGGGATTAAGGCATGTCGGGATAATACCTTAAGCTATTCGTTCATGTACAGATATCTGTATAAGACTTGGACATGAACAGTTCTAACTAAACTAATACTGTTTTACTTTTAATTAAAGAAATTTGTAGCGTTTAGAGAACACTAAATTCCGTTTTTAAGGTAATACAAAAAAAAGAGTTAAATTCTAAGCATTTTTTAATTAAATTAAGCTTTAAAAATTAAACTCACTCAGTTTTTGAAAAAACTATTAAATTTTATGTTTGGGTTAAAGTGAAATAATATTAATCTTGTCCAAATGTTGGAAAAGTTTATTCATAGAAGGAATTTTTAATATTAATTTTTAAAACTTTTGTGGAACCAGCGTTGAAAGAGATGTGTGGAAAAAAGACATTTTTGTGGTTATATATATTAGAATATATTCAAGACTTGTTTTCTATGACTCTTATTTTAACGTTGTAAATTTTCTAAAGAAACTAAGCAAGTAGATTGCATAGGTAACATCCTTCAAAAGATTTTCGCTTAAATTTATAAAAAGATTCCTGCAAATCCATTTTGTATATACAAGTACAATGCGTACAACGTTTATCTTTGAAACGTTTTAAAATTTGCGAAAAGAAAAATTCACAAATTTATTATTATGTTTTACTTGATTTCACCTTTTTTCTTCGATAACAGCAGCAGATCTTTTATAAACAGTATATTTTAATTTTATAAAAATAAATTAAGCTATTTTAAAAAAAGTTTAATAACTTTAAAAATTACTTTAACTTTTAAAATTAAATTGCTTAAAGTTAATTATGCGCATCAGTGAACAATTTTTATAATTCAAACTGAAAATAAAGTTATTACCGTAATAAATGTTATAATCTATTTAATTTTAATTAATTTTAAATTAAAATTATCACATTTTTATAACCGTAATTTAATCGTATTATGCAAATGAAGTATATTCAATTGATATTTATACGAATAAAATATAAAAAATTCTGAACCTAGATATAATAAAGTGCATTATCAGTGTATTTTAAAAAGAAACATCTAATCTATAAACATTAATAATATCTATTCATAATCTGTATCCATTTTATGTTATTATTAATAAATTGTAATTTTATTCTAATAATTCTCACAAAATAATAATAATAATATTCCACACAGTTAACAGTGATTAATTGTTATCTATATTTTATCATAATAATTAATGATTAAAAGTATAATATACTAAAATAATTGTATACTTTTAAATAATGATTTATATATTTACTTGAAAAGCAGTTATAAGGATTTTGATGTTTTTTTACAAATAAAAAGTTAAAAGAACAAATAAAAAATAAAAACTTATTCAATTTCATTTAAAGTGCTTAAATTTAAATATAATTACTTCAAAGTCTTATTAGCACATAAGTTTGTGCATAAATAAAATTCTTCAACATACATGACTCTTTTTGCAACTCAACGTGCATTTCAAAGACTTTTCAAAACTTGAACGTTGTGTTGGTAAAAGCTAACAGTAAATTCAAGGTAAAGTGAGTTAATTTGTTTCGCTCTTGTATGAAGTGCATCTTTGACAAACACATTTTCAAGCATAAATCGCTGTGCCAATTCGTTTCTTTTCTTTCGCACATGCACAAAAACAAAAAAATGTAAGAAAGAAAACAAAAAGCGAATCAGGATAAAAAATGAGAAGACAATTTTGTAACTTATGAGTGTGCGTTACGAAGAGTGAAATTTATGTGTATTATAATACAAGGAACGGTCCAAAGAGACAAACAGTGTAACGTGAGCACGCGATATCGCGTTCGTTTATTTTTGTTTCAGTTACGTATCTTAATAAATTTTGCAGGACACACAAAATTAGTATATAAACACGATATGTACGTTACTTTTAAATTCGTTTCTCAAATATTAAAACCTTAACATTTGATATCGGCGTATAAGCTTTCATAATATTAATTGAACCTCCATCAATCAGAAAATTGTTTTCATTTTGGGATTCTTAAATTATGCACAATTCAATTTGGAACGTGGAAAATTAACAGTTACCATTTTTGATGACAAACATCAACGATGTTTGTTTTATTAATGAAACAAAATCATCACATCCCGCTTAAACTAGAAAATGTTTAATTATTTTTAACTTGAATTGAAATTGTAATATTTCAATGCTGTTTAAGTACTTTTAAAGAAAAGTATATATATATATATATATATATATATATAATCTGTAAAGAGTTTTGGTTTAACGTTCTGTCGATGCTGTTTTTGACAATTCATTAATCCAAAATTGATCGCAGTTGAAGTTGGACAGCCAGTTCGATTGAAAAATAGAGCGAATTTCTTTGGAAATTTATGGAACAAAGTTTTTCTTTTTTTTGTTCGTTCTCTCAAAACTAAAAGAAGAAAAGTTGCGGTGAAATTTCTGTGGCGATAATGCGGACACGTCGAACACGGTAATGTTGGAATTAAATATTTATTCCGGGCTTTTCATTCGCGGTGGAATGGCGCCTCGTACTTTACAGCCCTCTCAACGTAAATACCGCTGGACGTGGCGTAATGTTACATTATTTTCCAGCAGCAACTTGATGCGCTCATAATAAATGCATATTACGATCGTCCTACTCTGCTTATACTATATTAGACTCTACACGGAATAAGAGGACCGTCTCACGCTACGAGATCCTATACACGTCTTAATATCCAAGCTGCTTATCTATTTTTAGCAATGAATATCTGCGTAACCTTTTTATCATAATTTTTTTTGTTACGTGCAAATTGCTCTTTCGATTAAATATTAATTTTAATATTAATGTTGATGAAATATGATGTTGTATATTAATGCACTCAATGAAATATTCAGTAGTTTTTAGTATATATAACTGAAAACTCAGTTAGGAAGCCGGTTAACTGAGAAATCAGTTGATTTAACTAATTTACTCAGTAAAATGTACTAACTGCAGTGAGTTGTCGAAATCAAAAGTAAGAATAGAACAAGTTATGTTTAAAACTTGAAAATATGTGTATTTTTATTCAACTGCATGAATTAATTACAAATTTATTATGTATACAAAATCAAAGAAAACTAATTTATCTGGAATTTAAATGTTTAATAGAATATAAATGTAGGTTAAGCTTTCTTTAAAATTTAATTAGAAAAAAAATCTACTTACTGTGATGTACTTAGCTTTATTAAATTATTTCCAAAGCTTTAAAATATGAAGTGAAAATGTATTGTATTTAATGAAAAATTTAATAGACATTTCAATATAAAATGAAAAATATAGAAAATAATGAGCAAAAAATTATTTTTCGCATAAAATGAATTATTTGTTAACATACATGAAGCATGGTCAATTATAAATGTATAAAAAAAATGTAAACTAAAAACTTAATATTCTACACTTTAAAACGCTAGTGTCAATCTTCAGGTTAGTTTAAACATTCTGAATCAATCTTGGTTATGTCGTCTGCGTTATTTTAGTACAATTTACTGAATTTTCAGTTCGCATAACTCAAAGTTCTTAGTTGTTGCCGGACAATTTTTTTTTTTTTTTTTTTTACTGTATATCTGATATAATTTGTTAACTCTCACAACTATTATGTACGCGAGAACAGTCGCTTAGAGAAAATGATAAATACATAATCAATAGTTTCGATTGATGGCACTCAAAGGATGAGCGGGATCGCTGATAACTTTTTATCGAATATTTGATCGTGTTCACTTAAGCCTCATTCTCTTTTCAAACGTGTTCGCAAAATGTTCGCTGAGTGTGTATCGGAAAAATTTGAGATTGCACGACATTTGGGGTAAGAAAATAGCATACCAATAAGAGCCAGAGTTGTGTGGGAAAAAGGTGGAAATGGATATCTGCGCGAAATCGCGTTTTTCTCCAGAAAACGTAAGCCGCTTTTCGTAAATGGTTGCTACTCTGTTTTCTCGCGGCAAAAGACTTTCTCGTCTTATTTTTTCATCTTTTTTCTTTGTCATCGATTTAAGATGTACTTAACGACAACTTTTATCATTCTCTGATTATAGATATCGTTTTTAAGTAGAAAATGTATTTTCAACCAATCACGGTTGCTCAAGTAAGCTGATTAACAACAAATTATTGTAAATAATTATTGTTAATTTAATAATAAATTCTCGTTTAAAAGCCATATTTCAAAGTTTAAACTTTACTGTGAAATTGAAACTGTTTATAAATAACGTGTCTTTTATTTTAAGCTGTCACTTTGTGTTTTTTGTATTCTTTTTGTTTTCAATGAGAAAAGAGAAAGAGCTTGTTTAACGTTAGCTAATTTGTATATTAAACTTTAGTTCGCCGTTTGCAGTGTAAAGAGTTGCGTAAAATTACGTCAATTGTAACATACTGCAGTTTCCATCACTTTTAGAGAAACATTCCATGTGTTTCGTAATTCTGAAGTAAAATTTGGTTTCATTAATTACAGCTAATACGTTAAAGTTTTAGCTGAAAACATGAATTATTTTCTTGTTCTTTTATTAAGAGCTTTTGAAAAAAATGATTTATTAATACTTTTAAATGTGTATACATATTTTGTATATTCATAACATGATTATCAGTACGTGAAATTAAATTACACAAATTTGTTGTGAACTAACCTTGCGTGAATAAAATCAAGTAGTTAGATGATAGAGAAATTAAGATTATTAGTATAAAGTTCTGAATTATATTAGAGTTATAAAATAAGCTACGTGAGAAATAAATCAACAATAGCGTCACGGTGTGATATTTTTCTTCGATAAATTTAAAGCTTTAAAAAGGTCTTTCATATGGTGTCGAATTTCTTGGTTTGTACTATATACATTGAATTTATTGTTTTGAAATGTATTTCATCAAACTGCTTAGGTAATTCAATTTAATTTAAGTTTAATTTTTTATTTCATTTTAATTATGATTAAACAGAGGATTAAGTTACAATAAATTATCAAGTAAACATTGAACATTGTTTTCATTATCTCTTTAATGTGGTATTGAATTTCATTTTTAACGAACTTTTGAACGTAAAATAAAATATCATTTTTGCAAATAATTTATATCAAAATACAAATTCCATTAAAACACGTTTGGTTATTAGAGTTCAATTTTAATTCACATTAAATATTAAAAGTACATCTTGTTATTTGTTAAATTTGTGTAAAATGATTATTTTTTCGTAAAAATTGTATACTGTTGGATCTAAAATATTCGACGATAGATACGGTAAATTGATATTTTTGTTTCTTTTGTTGCACTGAAAAGACTACATTCATTTCCATTTTTTGTAATAATTGATTTTTTGTATTCAAAAAGTTGTCATTCAAAGGTTTTTTACAAAATTTCTAAAAGTTAATTTTTGAATAAATATATATTATAAGAAATACAAGAAAATACTAAATTAATAAGCGTTATTTATAAAATGTTGTTATTATTCAAAGTGACAAACGACTAGGGATTTGAACCCTAATTTGAAAATTTGGTTTCCAGAACTCCACTCCTTTGGGAAGTTCGACCTTAATCATAGAGTTACATGTCCACTCAGATTTCCATTGGTAATTTACTATTTTCAAACAAATTTCTTGTAAAGCTTACAGAAATTATTTGCAAATTAAATTATCGTAAAAATTACATATAAATGTTGAAGGCTTTTTGAAATAAATCAGTTTATTATAAGTTTCCTTATAATTAAAATACAAATCTATTTTGCTTGCAAATCACATTAAGCAAAAATTCTTCTCAATTCGCATAACAATTGAATTTTGATGAAAATAAACTATTTTAAATGTAAATGCAATATCACTTATGCAGTTTATCATAGTCCTACACATTTCGCAGAAAGTAATGCGTCATTTGTGAATCATATTTTGTTCACGCCTAATTCACGTTTCATTCACATGCGAAATCGACTCGAAATATCTGCGAGAGACCATGTTGATTAAATTGCCCTGATTGAATATGCTGCGCCATACCAGATATACGCTATGATTAACATCGTGTAACATCGGAGACCGGTTTCGATAGAAGACAGTTAATTTAACATGCAAGTTGGTGATAAAGATGTTTACATCTTTTTTATAATTGAAAAAAAACATGTTATTTTTGCACATATTTTTCTCTCAGCAAATTTTAAATCAAACATTCACATTACATGTTTGAATTGAAAATTTCACTTTTCATTGCAAGAACTTTTTGTTCTCCTCTTAAATGGTATTTCAATATCAAATCCATCTTTTTTTTGGATTCAAGCAAAATGACTGATGAAAGTTCATCCGGGTATGAAAAATGACAAATCGTGAAATATCAAACGTGTAATTGGTTAATAAATTTTGCTCGTGAATGTGTACTTTTGTTTATATTACGAGTATCGTTTTACCGACTTTCTTTTGCGACGTGAATGATGTGCAAAACAATCGCACACACCTCGCAGTGTGTCTAACTCATCGGGGATAGGAAATGAAGTCACTTGCGATGTTCGTCTTAGCGGGCGGTCAAAGAACCGACATTTTGCGAACGGGAAATGCAGAGAGGATGAAGATAGCAGAGTCATCGAACGCGACGTACTTCTCGAGAGCCGGATACCGCACGCGGTGGCTCGTCGCAATATATGCAACCCTTTTGGGGACGAGCCCGCATTAATTAGCTTGTGATTAATTGTCTCAAGGGGCCTGATAAAAAGCTTCCTGTGTAGCTTGCTTCGGCTTTTAATGGCCTCGGTGGATCAATCGTATTTTTGCATTGTACTTTGTTTCTGATTTGTTTTCATGATATAATTCAGTTTTTAGACAATAGCTCAAACTGCTTTTTAATTTACACGGTTTCTAATAAAGTTCGACTTTTTATCTTCAAAATTAGGTACGAATTAGTGATCTTTATCAAAAGGGTAATTAAAAGGGAATTTGATTTTAAATAATATCAGATCAATTTTTTTGAAATTACATTTATATTTATCTTATAAGATAAGAATGAAAGTACATTTTATAACAACATTTGAAATACAATTAAATGAAATGTTAAAATAGTTTTTTAAATTCAATTTTGTTCATATACATTCAATTGTATGTGAAATATGATAATATTATTATACCAATGAATACTTTAATTTTAACTTGCAATTAAAATTAATTAGCTAATAAATAATAATAATTGTGCATTTCTTATCAAATTTGATTAAACATTAAATGTATGAATACTACAGTCTACTATTTGAGAAAAAGATACAAATATTTTGATTCTAATTAGAAATAATTAATTGCAGTTTTTTAAAAAAAGGAACTGTATGCTATCATAATTATTTACACACAATGGAATAATTAAATGAATAAAAGAGAAAAATTGTACTTTGTTGGCTCGAGAAAAAATGTTCTTTGTCGTAAATATTTTTAGTTTTATTTTGTCATAAACAAAGGCAACTTTTAAATGCAATGTTAAACAACATTTAAAATAATTTTTTTATTTGTTCAGTCAATTTGTACATAAAATAAGAAGTGACATTTCTTAATTTAAAATAAAGGTGAACAAAATTCTATTGTTTAGTTTAACTTATTTCTGAGTACCAATCACCAGCTTCTTTTGTAAATGTCCAAGAAACGGTGAAGGTGCATTTTTTCATATTAAATTTTTTACTTTTTTTTCTCACTTACATGATCTTTCTTATTTAGACTCTTTGACCTGTAACCTCAATCTCACACAAAAAGGTCGAGAAAATAAAGCAACTTGAAGTTAAAACTCACTTGACATTTAAGCAGTTAATTTACTGCTCTGTTGTTAAGTGAGCTCTTATATTAATTATTTAATTCATAATTAAAAGATTCGATCGACAACACATAATTATATTATTACAAATTGAAATTGCGTTCTTGCATTAGCTTATTTTAATTAATATGATAGTGTACAATCGAGATCAAAAAGATATCAACTTAATAAACATTTCTCGCACTCATTTTCATCTTTCTTCGCGAACATAATTACACACTCGGTTAGCACATTAAACGTCGCCGCCCTTTTCCGACATCAGATGCAATCATTTGTGCGTTATTTACCGCACCTTCAAAATTGGCTAATCTTTTTTCTTCAGACCCTCAAAATGATATTTTATTGACAATTTTTTTTTTCAAATAAACTTCGCCTCAAGTAACTTGTTAAATTGTAAATTAATTTTTGATTGAAGTTTTAAATTTTGTACAAATCAAAAAAAGTTGAAACCATTCTCTAACGGCATGTTGTTATATATAGTTGGTCATGCAAAGTTCACGTTAAACATCAAGTTTTCAAAACTAGTTCGTCAATCTGTCGGATGCATTTTGGTGGATTGCTTGTTTGCGATTGGCGAAAGTACGCATTACATGTTTCAACTTTCGAAAGTTCATCGTCATCAATAAATCATAATCCCTTAAGGCGCTCAACAAGTGCCATTTCTACATCCACTTAGTTGCATTTATCGCATTTATCAATTCGCTGCTTAACCGTCCGGTATTTTAAATATTAATGCTGCGGGATTTCACTCTTTTCGTCAATTATTAACGATGGCCGATTACGTGACTTGATTTATGATAGCTCTAAACAATGTTTAATTTAATTAGAAAAAATTTTTGAACACCACTCCGATGGAATAAATCAAATAAATTAATTTTCTACAAAAAATTCGTTTTCTAAAAAAGAATAATTTGTCAGGTTTTTTTAAATTACTTTTTTTTTTTTTTTTTTTTTGAGTGAATACTTTTTTCTGTTGAAGAGTAATCATGAGTTGAAAAAGACCTGTTATAATCAAATTGCAGATTTATCCAGACGTTTAAAACGATAAAAAATAATTGATTAATATAAATAAAAATAATATATAAACAAAAAGTGTAAAGTAAAAATAATAATTTATTAATTCAGCATAAATGACGGAGATTAACATTAAGAAATACAAAATTAAATCGTCCTACTAAAGAAATTTTACTGGTAAAAAATGAAGAACTTTTCAGTTTAATTTGTCGATTTATAATTTATTTTAAAGAAATTTACAAAAATTCACTTGTGGCGGCTAAGTTAGAATTCAAAGTTAGGGTACGACTTTGACATGCTTTTTTAATTTCCCTGATAGCCCTGTTGCCTGTTCCATAACGCGAAACAACCGATGTTTTTTTATTCTTTATTGTATTTATATTAAATATTGATTATAAAAACCGTCTTTTATATTAAAAAAGAAAAGTCACAAAACCAGAAGTTTGTAATTTATGTTTTCTTCTTCTTTACTTTTGATTCTTAAAAAAGAAAACAGAAAAATGATGGTCAATCTAACAATAATCTTACAAAAAAGCCTGTCTAAAATAAATTATATAGTTTTCACTGTACAACTTATTTTAAATTGTTTTACAACTTTTACTCCAAAACTGCGTTCAACTTCAAAATTCTTTTCAACGTGCATTTTTCAATCTATATTTCAAATTATTTTCAACTAACATTTCAAATTGTTTTTAACTAACATTACAGAAAAAACTAGTTTCAAGTATGACTTAAAAAAAAACTTTTTGCACAAAGTTTTACTCTTTTTTTTATTGCTATAATAATAAA
>JABFPM010006158.1:0-10452 GCA_022817325.1 Idris sp. 1 HC-2018
TATTTCTCTGCAACAAGTCAGAAATATATTTCAATTTTTTAACAAAATAAAATGCTTACAAAATTATTATTATTTGAAAACTATCATTATAATTGTGTGTACTACAAAATCAAAATTTTTAACTCTCCAATAATAAAAACAATTATAAATAATTAACTGTCGAATATCTGTCCAACGTACAATTATTTAAGAAACACGTAAAAGCACCAAAATATTTTTTTAAATTACTTCCTACCTCGACTTAACTATTAAAAAAAGTTTTTCTAAACAAAAATCATAATTTTAACAAAAAATAAACGTCTTCTTAAAAGCATTCAACTCTTACAAACCTCTATAAAAAAAATTTTAAAAAAATATTCTTAATATATTTCCCAATTAAAAATTAAAAATCAAATTTAAGAACTCTAAAGAAAAAAAAATTAAGCACACCCTCAAATCCAAGCACAATTACCATGCTTTAGTCCTGTAAAATAAAAAGTAGTAAAAAAATTGCAAAATAAAGAGATTGAAGATCCAGTGCTCGGTTACATTGACCCGCGTAAATAAATAAATCTCCGTATAATCCTTGTCTCTTAGTCAAGCGAGATCATTAATTAGGCAGAACAATGCGGGTTACAATTCGTAGTATGTTTCCAGTTGGATGAGGAAAACTTTTGATTTACGAGGGAATCGCGTCGTATTCTTCATTAAAGGCGGTCGCGTTGATCCCCATATTAATTGCTGGTACACGAGGTCACAGTCTCGGATCTTGCACGCCGGACCACAATGACAGTGCCGCGTTCGTGTTACGCGACCGGTCCGGGTTATTCTATAACTCATTCGTTAATCCGGACACGTCCCAAACGATATAGTCCTGGACACCTTTGTAGGCCACTACATTTGTGTATCAGTGTATATAACATTGCACCACGCTTTGGCCCTGAAAATAATGTTCGTTAATACGCGTCAACGATACCCTACAATTACGCTCATTCAGATCCGCAAACTGAGCAGATGCTGGCCAACAGTTCTCGTAACCTAATTTTTGGAAATAAAATGAGAACATTTTGAAAAACAACAAAATTATTTAAAAAATCTATTTGAACTAATAACTAAATAATAATAATTATTCATTTAGTTTTGCAAAAAAGAAAAGAATGATAATAATAATAATATATAATTATTGTTGAGATTTTTTTTTTTTAATATTTAATGAATAATTGTTAATATTTAATAGCAAGACGAATTGTTGATATGCTTAAAAATAAAAAATACATTTTTCAATTTATTAAATAAAAAAATACAGAGGGATATTAATTCTTTTTTTTATTTGTTATACGTCTAGAAAAATGTGTACATGACTTTGATAAGCATTTTACATTAAATTCAACATAATAAATGTGCAACTCTTAAAGTGCATTGATTATTTTATTTTATATTTTTTCTGTCGTTTTCATACCAAACTTGAAACTATAAAATATAATGAAATAATTGACATAACTTTCAATAATTCATGATTTAAAACAGAGGACTGGGCTTTTTATGTTTCTAATTTCATTGTGTATTTTTAATGTACATCGCGGTTCTATTATTTAAACGAGTATTTTAAATATTTGATTAATATGAAATAGAAATTCAATTTAAAATGTACTCTCAAAAAATTTCAATTACCGATTTTTAATATTTAAAGAGTGAAAAAACTGTATTTCTAATTTATTTATCGAGATATTTTTGTTCATTGTTATTCTTTTTTTTTTGTATTTATTTATTTAAAACTAATAAAACTAAGTATTTCTGTATCAAATTTCCTTTCGTTTGAAACTTTATATCAAATATCAGGAACTTCTAAACTTGAAAAATAAACTATTGAATTTTAAAGTTGCACTGCCTTTTGCTGGACCTAGATAAAATATTATTCAAAGATACATTTTTTTCATAATTTAATAACTAAAAATTTATTTTCTTTTTTATTTCAGTAATATTTTAAGTTTAAAATGACAGTTTGAACAAAAATAACTCATGTCATTCAGAAACATAGTTTGTTTAATGTTTAAAATCGAAACTTTTAATTAACTTGTCAGAAAAATTATAACTAAATTATTTAAATTTATTGTTAAAATTAAATTATATTATTTATTCAAATTCATGTATAAAACGAAAATCCATTTGCATAATTCATTTATATTTGTCTTAAAAAATATTTAATGCAAGAAGTTATTTAAATTCAAACCGGTGTGAAGGCAGTGTAAAAATTGTTTAAAAACCATTGAAACTTCGCAATTTTATTATATAATTTTAAGCCATTCTTTTTTCACTAATTGTTAATAATTTATCATTTTTTTATTAATACAAAATGCTTATAATTATTAAATTTTATAATTTATCATCAGTAATTTTAATGATTTAACTTTAAAAATCTTTTTTTTATCAGTACAGTAAAATGTCAATAACTGGTACCTTGTTTTATTGGTAAATGAATCAATCCACAAATCTGTTGTCAAATTTTTATAAACACTAATAAAATAAATATGTAATTATTATTAACTATAATGTAGATTCTTGATTAAATTATGCACCATTTGCAAATATTTATATGAATAAAGATGTAATTTTCACGATAATACAGATTTTTAAAATTCCGAAAATCCCTTAATAAATGAAAATAAAATAAATCACTATGCCAATTTTGGAACACATTTACCGCTTAGTTATTGAAATATTATAATTTGAAATTTCACAGTTTTAACATAGAGTCTTATGGAGTATAGGTTAGGACGTTAATTTTTAAACTCAAATGGGCAGAGTGACCAGTATTAGCGACTTTATCGCCAAAGAAAAGAAATGCATTTATATGATCGAGCACGCTAAACAAAGAAAGACAATCGAATACTGGCAACCCTGAATGGCAGTGCCATTTAAAATACATTAATCACGTTAACTGAAGCATCTAGTTTTTTTGTGTAAATATTATCAGATATTTAATTAACTGATGAGTTGTTAATAATTGAAGTATTATCGAATCAATTTTGATACTTTTCTTTATAGTTTGAAAATATGATAATTATTAAATACTAAAGATAAACATTTTCCTTGCTGTTTGAAAGTACGACATAACCCTTAAACTCACGGTAACTGGTGCTACTATACCTTATAGAGAATTTCTTTCCGTTTAAGTGATTCTAAATTAATTACTGAAGAATTTAAACAAAGTCCTTTTATTTATGCCTAATTATTTTATTTTACTAGACAAACGGTTTTTTACACACACATTAATGTAATTATATTATGTTCATTCTATTACAATATAAAATTCTATGCAACGTGTAGAAAAAAAAATCCAAATTCGAAGTCTAAGTACGGAAAATTCAAAATTTATTTATACATTTTTACATTTCACAATTATTTACGTTTTATAACAAAAATTACTTGGTTTTTGTGTTTAATCTGTCGAGAAGAACAAATGTCTAAAAACGGTCAAGCTAAAATGAATTTTATTTTTGAATGGGAATGACTTTAAAGGTATTAGTAGTGCTATCATAAACATAAACAAAAGAATTTTTTTTTTTCAACATTTTAAATTCAAAACTATAACACTTTTGAAAATCATGTCATAAATACAAACATAATAAACATTCATTTGAATCTAATTAATTTTATTTTATATTATTTTTCTTAACAAAAATATAAAACTGCAATGAATATAAAATTTTAAGTTGCTTTAATTGATTATATTTTAAGTATAATTTAATTCTTTTTAAACGATAGTTTCAGTTATAATTAAAAAATAATAAAATTGCCCGATGTTTAATGTAACATTTCCTTGAAATATAGATTTAAACAAATAATTTTATGTTTCAGATGAATTTCAGTGATTACTTTGAAAATTATCCAAACATTTTGGATGAATGCAGATTCCCAATTAGAGCAAACACAGGTAACTTACAAATTATTAATCATCAATTTTTATTTTTTTTTAATCTAAAAATAATAAAAAATTTACAGGTGAACAAAATAGATGTTCTTACAATCAAGATTCGTCTTCAGAAACGACAAATTCTTCTTTCTCTTCTGCAGATATTTTTAAACAAAAACGTTTAAAGGACTCAAATACAATAAATAGATTACGTCTAATCAACGAACAGAGCATTTCTTCAGGTAACAAAAATATTTGATTTGAGCAAATTACAATCAAAATTTAGTATAAATCTAAATTTTTTAAATTTTTATTTGGAAAATATATTTTTATAATTTCCAGAAAACAGCGAAGACGAACTTTCTTACTCCACTTCAGAGCCTTACTTGGGAGACACTGAATTAAGTCAAGAATCATATTCTTCGGAATCATATTTATTTTCTGACAGTAATTACTCTCACGATATGGAAAATTCTTTTCGCATAATTAGCATCGAAGACGATCTTGACAGAGATTTAATAAGTAACTCTGAGTCAGATCAAAAAGAAAGCTTATTGCATAATGATTATTTTTTGACTAACTTCAACGCGGAATCAGATTTATTTTCATCCACGACAGTAAGCTCAAGTTCAGAAGGATTTTATTAATTTCGTCTTTCATACGAATAAGAGCATTACGGTTTCTTCGTAACAGAAAATCACAACAAAAAATTGTTTCCCTGCACTCTACAACAATTTATTTAACTTATTTTTCTGCTTATTC
Organism: Idris sp. 1 HC-2018; assembly: GCA_022817325.1. NCBI lineage: Eukaryota > Metazoa > Arthropoda > Insecta > Hymenoptera > Scelionidae > Idris > Idris sp. 1 HC-2018. Next base: position 4,655 of record JABFPM010006158.1, read on the forward strand.
ACGAGAGCAAAAATAAATTTTCCACTAGATAGAAAAGTTGTAAATAAAGCTTTTTTACAAAAAAGAACGTAAAATAAAAATTAAATATTTCAATTTCTTAAAAAATATACATTTGTCTATGATTTGAAAAAAATATATCTTATTTTATTTTATTTTATTTTTATTAAAAAGCACCTCTAAGTACTGTGAATCATAAAATATAAAATGAACAAAAAAATATTTCATACGAAATTCACACGATGATTTAAAAAAAATACGATTTCGGGAAATGAAATAATAGCTGCATTAAAGCAAAATTTAAATTCGTTCTCTAAATTTTGATACAAAAAATCTAAAGCTTTTATAAATAATTTTGTTTTAAATCAATTCACGTATGAATATTTTATATTTTTTACGTACATTCTATTATTTATGTTTATATATATTTATAATGTTATAAAAGATATAAAAATCTGTTATACACTATTTACGATAATAAATTACTCCAGGAATATATTTTAACGTCATACTAAGCAGTAGAACATAAATCAAGTAAACATATCAAATGAAGTCAATACCTGCGAAGAAATAAATTTAGCAAACCTTCTATCTTGTCTTCTATTTGTTTATTTCACACTAAAACATTGCATAAATACCCACGCTTTATTTGCAATCAAATTTTTACTTTTTATAAGAGCAACAAATTACTTTGAATAGGCAAATAAAAAAAGTAAAAAAAATTGTCAATACGTTAGTTATTGAAAATGAAACTAAAATTATTACTGAAAATGACTTTAATAGAATAAAAATTATAATTATTTTATAAGCAGAAATTATTTTTAATAAAAATACAGTTCGTTGTTCTTTCTTTAAATTTAATTCAGAAGAAAAAAATAGTATTATTATACTGTAATTAAAATTTTGAAGAATTTAATTGTAAATAACTGTCTATTTCTATTATGAATATTAAATTTTAAAAATGACTAAAATTAAACAACCTCTATCTTTTCTTTTATAGATGTCTAACCTTTGTTATAGCATATTATTTTTATATTTTATATAAATCTGATATAAAAATATCTTGTAACAAATAAGCTAAAAATCTGTACAAATCATATTTTTAACCCTGAAATTTTTTTATGAAAAAACCCGACTTTCAGAATTTTTTTTAAAAAAATTGAGATTCTCAGAGATTTTTATTTTATTATTACAAAATTTCAATAACTAAATATCATTTTACAAATAATGTAATGTTAAAGTAGAGTTCAAGTTTTTTGATAACACTTAAACTACAATACCTTTTAAAATTCTGTTACAAAATAATTTAACTATACATTTTTTATAGTTTCTTTAAAATCACACTTAATTTTTAATTTAAATTGAAATTACTTTTTTCAAAAAATAACTAATATATTCATATTAATAAAGATAAAAACAAAATCGTTTCTTCATATACGACTAACTAAATGTATTTAAAAAAAATGAAAAAATTTTTTCCCGGAAACGACTTAAAACAAAAAATATATTTTTTTTTTCAATGCACTTACAACAGTCAAAATAAAAACACATTTGGCGAATTATCAAATTACATATACACTTTGTGCAGCTGGTAATTCCCAGTAATAGTTTATTTGTAAAAGTCAAATGGTTTTTTAGTTCGTGATTTTTTCCATTCTGTTCTATTGATATTATTAGCGATCTTATGAGGTAGACATATCAATTTTTTTCTTATAAAATTGTTGCAAATTTTATCAAGACAATTATTCTTATATTTTAAATTTATATGAAATTATTTTAATGAAGCATATTATATTTATTTTACTACAATTTTATGATTTTAATTTAGCAAAATGTATTTAACAACAAAAATATATTATATATAACAAAATAATTAAATCTATAATGTCTTGTTAATCTTATTTGATAAATATAGAATATTTTAAATATAGAAATAATATGTAATGATTTATTTTGATAATTCTAAAGTTAGACCTGTTAAAAAACTTTGTATCAATAGCAATTATTCAACATGATATAATTGTTGGATAATCAAGCTCCTTTAGTTACTAGAAATTATATAAAATTGTAAGGAATAAAAAAAATTATTAACTATCAACCTCATAAAAATTCACATTAATTGAAAAAAAACTCGTTATATATAACGAAAAAATATAGACAATAATAATAAAATTAATTTTTTGTTAACAAATAAAGATTATTTGTTACATGTAAAATAAAATGAATTATTCTAATTTAAGACTTGTTACACAAATCTCTTATCAATTGTTCAACATGATATAAATTTTTCGCAATAAATCAATAATCGAACAATTAAAATTCTCAGAAAGAAATGAAACTCTTCTGCAAGCAGTTTCATAGATTTCGCGACCTTTGAGTATATTGTCCACTGTAGACCCAGTTCATAAAGTGGTGCTTTATTTTGATATTTCCTGGAAGCACAGCTTTTAACTTCGATTTTTTTTCAAATCCCTGTAGTTTAAGTTCAACATTTTTTGTCATATTTTAAACTAGCAAAATGTAAAACAGAATTTTCGTTCTACAATTTATTTTTTAATTTAACTTTTCTAAATGTTTTTAAATGTATGTATTTTAAATTATATTAATTAAATTCTTTTGATTTATATTAATTTTATTCTTTTAAATTATAATAATTTAAATTTTTTTGAGTTTTTCAAATTCAAAATCTTTTAAATTTTCATACAAAGCAACTTTTTCCGCGTATTATTTTTAACGTCACACAAACACATATCAATACTATTCAGTGCATTGATTCTTTCGCTACTGCATCCCACGCCATCTGGCTTTCTTACAACGTGGGTCATTTCACAAATTCAGCAAGCAATCATTCTGACTGAAAGTTGTACAATAAATTTTTATTGACGATTCTTTAGTGTCAGAAGATAATAGAAAGGCAGACAAAAAATTATATTAAAGGAGATATCACGTTTTATTCTAAAAGAGAACTTTAGAATTTTTTCCTCAAAATGTTCTTATACCAATACTACTGAATAAATGAATTTGGAATTAAAATTTAATCTTGTAATTTGAGCAATCTAAACTCATTTTAAAATATTCTACTTTTTTAGCACACATTATTGAATAATAAATTGCCCTATATAGCTGTGTTTTCTCATTTCATTTTTTTTTAAGGATCATTACACCCATAAATAGGAAACAAGTACACAAAACGTTTAAATGTCACGAACAAAAGGTCACGTCAAAAAGTAAATTTAACCCTTTACACCCGACATTTATATAAAACATGTTTACCCTTGGTTTTGATTGATCTACATTTTTATTGTTTAAATATTTATTGGTGAATGTATTATTTGCTACTAAATTAACTCTAAAAAATTTATGTATATAAATTTATATTATTATTGGTTTATATAAACTGTTTCTGGATTATTTATAAGCTAAGTACTCTGAAGGTTAATAATAAGTACTCGTCTATAAATAATATTCACGAAAAAGAAAGTGTGCAAAAAGCCGAGTCAATCAGGTGGGCACTCTGCTAATTTTCGCACTGATCTCGCGCTACGTCTGCGCACCGTAGATCATTCTGTATATAAGCGACGCAGGGCGTCGCGACGCTCCAGACGCATCATTGGGACTTTAACAAGGCTGCGCGATATGATTACCAGTCTGCGATTAGACGTTAGCTTCTCCATCACGGTCTCCCAAGTGACGTCAATCCGATTATAAAATACGCGTTTAATCGATGCCATTAGTGTAGTATAATACAATGTAAAAAAAAGGAGAACGGTTTATTTGCAATGCAAATTAGTGGTGATTTGTTGTTATGACTGTGATAACATGTGAAGCATTTTATCAATCTACAAGTGTTTTGTCTCGAGTGTTGGAATTATAATTATTCGCAATTTTAAACTAACAAAGGTAAGAAATTTGAAACTCAACATGTTAAATGACCCTGATGAAATTTTGTTGAACACAGTTTTTTTACTTAATTAATGAAAGTGATATCTTTTAGAGTGATTACATTCTTGCAAAAAAACTTTAATTATTATATAAAAAAATTTAATTACTGAAATAATTAATTAACGCAGGTGATGACGTGAAATGTATAATTGCAATGATATCTTTCGCTGGAAATCAATAGTGTCATATATATACATATCAATAGTGTCAAAATATATACATATATATTACTTAATATGTGATTGAATGAAATTTTAATAATTACATTGGATAGGTATTTAAAACTCTCGGTTTAATTGATGAAAATTAAATTGAACTAATTATGAAAACTGCTGAACTCACGAAAGTAGGTCGAAATTTCAATTAAATATTAAACACAGTGTGTGAATACAAATAATTTATTATTTTTAACGTTCAACTTATAAAAATTCATTTGTTATTTAATTAAATGATTTATTATATAAATAAAGCGTGCAGTCAGCGTTTATTTGTACAATTCAATTTTACGCTCGAAATAATGTATTTCCTCAATAAAAATCACATACGAAAATAATAATTTTGTATTTTAAAAAGTCTCAACATTAAAATTATTTAAATAAAGTGTATACAAATTGTTTTCATCATAACTGTATATTTTTTAGTATTGATTATAATTATTTGTTACACAAAATTTAGCTTGAGTACACTGATTTAAAAGACATTTTTTAAAGAAGATATTTTGCGACTTACAAAGTTGAACTGAAATATCTTCTTTAGTGTCAGAAGATAATAGAAAGGCTCACAAAAAATTATATTAAAGGAGATATCACGTTTTATTGCAACAATTTTTTGTATCACTTTAGAATTGCAAAACATTTTTGTTTTTCTGTTAAACAAAAAAAATAAATAAAAATAGCCACTTTCTATTTGCACCAAAGATCAATTTGGATAACTATTATTTGATTTTATGTGCGCTAAAAATAGCCTTCAAATGTTAACAAACCCGGAACATTCACCATCTCTTTATATTACTGCCAACATATCAAAATAGTTTATAAGGAAGCATATATCTGATAAATTCTATAAAAAGAAACGCGAAATAGCTATACTGAGTTTGAAGCAAACATTTAATTATCAAACCGTGTTTATTCTTGCTGACAAAGTGTCACAAAGAGACAAAATGTTTTAAAATGTGTTGATTGCATGCAAATACACATATATTTGACGACAGTCCAACAGCAGCCCTGCATGGTCAAAGGAATTATCGATCCTTTTGCCTCTCGTCTCATGTGCCTCGTAAATCCTGAACTGACTTAACGATTTGGCGAATTTAACATACTAAACATGAAAATGTCATTTGTAAAGTAAACTACATGAATTGTCAAATTCACTATTACTTGTACACCCTTTTAACTAATTAAAAAAATAATACAAGTATTTAACGAACTGTCCATAGAAAAAAAGTTTCGTTAGAAAACAAAATTTCTAATTCTTAAAAAAAATATTTAGAATCTTAAATAAACGAAATTAAGTAATAAGTAAAATTTAAAAAAGTATTAAATTAAAAAGCAAAGTCTAATTTCTATCCTTCTAAAAGAATCCTTTTTAAATAATACCATTAAATTATGCAACTTCATAAAATTCCTCCAAGAACCAGACACCTTGAAACCTGATTTGCCTACAAATATTCGATTAAATTTTTAATACCAGAATTAACATACAAACTTCTTTCTGATGCCATTGCAGATGAAGCTGCACGAAAATAAAAAGGAGAGTGGAATCCACAGTGTGCAGGAGGTCGTTCTAGCCGAACTGGATCTCAGCAAGGAGTACGAGATAAAAAAGTCCCTCGGCGAGGGCAGCTTCGCAAAGGTACTGCT
>JABFPM010006159.1:0-10450 GCA_022817325.1 Idris sp. 1 HC-2018
CTCGGCAAACCACCGACAAATGGTTGCTTTTGATGGACAAGAGTTCGGGTAACATTTGTCAATCCATTGTTTCGCTGGCACGGTGTTTTTACCCATTAAAAAAATGTTTTACCAGAACACAAAACTCTGTTTTTTTTCCATTTTTTGAACAAACTACAAAACGACTTTACTCTAACCTCGATAACTCAGCTGTTTCTGGTCCGATCGACTTAAAATTTTGACACGTTTCAAGCAAAGGTTAGTACTCTAGAAAGACCTGGTTACTGGTTTACTACGAGCGCTATCTCTGGGTTAGTCTCGGGACTTATTGATCCATGTGTTATATATCGTTTTTCTGAATTTCAACATCAAATATATTTGGTTCTATACAGTCAATTTCAACTAGACTTCGCGAAATGAAAAATAATTTTGCGCTTAAAAAGCAAGCTAAATTACAAGAAAATCTGACTATTCAAAATTGATGCAAAAAACACTCAAAGAAATAATTATAAAATGTTATAAGAAGTTATAATTATAATCACAATTCTTAAATAAAATGTGATTTAAATCATACTAAAAATGTCAAAAATGATAAAGATAAGAATTATAATACTCTGAAATTTAATAAGATATAATTTATGCTGAATATAAACTTTGGGTTGTTATTAATAATAGGCCAACATAAATAAATAATATCAAAAATAGTATGAAATAATGATTATCTCATAATTACCTATATTTTGCGAAATTAGCCCAGGCTTTTGAAAAGAATTTTGAAACATTATAATCATCAGATTCTTCTTCATATATGTTGTTTATCGAACGTATGTAGAATAAATAATAAATATCATCTGTATGCACACATGCTAAAAAGTTGTAAGATTTTGCTAAATATATATTGAAAAATCAATGTAAAAGTTTTATATTATCATTAATGTTTATGTTTAATAAAACCTACTAGGTTCTGTAAGTCCTAGACGTCTTTTTGATTCTGTTACAGTGCGATGCTGAAAATAATAACTATAAACTGGAACATCATACAAGGAGAAAAAGTTAATTGATCCCATTAATCCAAAAGTGAAAAATATATCTGTTACCATCTGCAAATTGTAATAATATATTATTTAAGGTATTAACTGATTAAAAAAATTCACAAGTCACTCTAAAAACAAATGTCTTAAGACTTTACATTTCTTAAAAGTTACTTAAGGAGAACACCACTGTGTCAAAAAAAGGCTTATTTTAGAAGGTTATTTATTATTTGTAATCTTAAACAAAGTATACTCTTTTAAAAATATTTAACATTGTATAAATAAGACAAGTTTTAAAATGAAACTAAGTTATAGTTCACGGCACAAGTCACCTTTCTCATAGACATCACCAAACGATGGCCAAAACCTTCGAAATCACTTCCGTTTAAAAATTCATCAAGCTTATTAATGTAGTTTCCGTTTTACATGCGTTTTTTCATTAAGCTTTTTTTATTATTAAATAAAGAACTTTATTTTTAAGTCATTTTTGACGACTCAGAGTTTCAGTATGCTGCCATTTTGTTAATATAATTTTTTACCGAAATCCATTCAAAATTCGATAAGACTGTTTTAAAAATGAAAATACTGTGTTAAATCAAGACACAACATGTATTTATAAATACACTTGTGTCTATTCGTTAAGACACTTGTTTTTGAAGCAAAATTAAAATTAAATCACAATGTTGAAACAACTCATTTACCAAAGTTATTTCCTCAGTGGTTCCTCCTAATACAGGTTTTCCTGTATAATATTCGAACAACTTAGCAGGAAAACTTTTCGAATCTTCCAACATACTTAAAAATTCTTTTGGTAAAACGAATTTAATTATATGTGGATTAATAGAAGACAGATTACCAAAAACTTCCTTTATTCCTGATCAATATAATAATTAATATAATAAGTTTATATAGGATTTTGTTATTAAATAAATTATTTGAATCATATGTTCTGTGTTATTTAATGAAATAATATTCAGTTATATCATGAATTTTTTAATTTTATTCTCGAGATACTATATTCTAAATACGTTCAAGGTATTCCGTTAGAAAACGCGATTTCTCTCATAATATTTCAAAATAGGGGAAGGTATTATTCCCTAGGACATTTTTTTATGAATTTGTTTTGGTATAAAAAAACATATTTTTACAAAATGTAATGATTGGCCTTTATAGAGTATCTTTAATTTATATAAAAATTATTTCTTATACTATTCAAAAGTTTGAGTAACATTGTTTAAATAGACAGAGTGCATAACGCGATTGCACCGCCATGTGGCTTAAATCGGTGACACTGATGTTGGTTGTTGGTGGGAAATTTAAACTTATTCGTTTACTCTATAAACAAAAAACTGTAGAAAATGAGCAAGAATTTAGTTCAGTGTGCCACTCAAAAAAAGTCAAGTATATTATATACTTGATTGCAATATACTTGACACAAGTATAGTTAACTTAAAACAGACACATTTTTGTTCTCTAAGCAGTATGATATTATACTTGATTTGATAATAAAAATATACTTTGTTGAAGTATTTTTCTAATTAATTGAAACATATCTCGAATTAGTTTAATTATTTAAATCGTTGTGACTTTATCTTGCAATTTTTATACAAATGAATTAAATTAAATTAATTTAATAAACCCGAAAATCCGTAAAATTAGTTGTATACTCTCATTTCGATCCAAAAATGAAGTTCCTGTAACGCACAAACTATATCAGTTGTTACATAAATTTATTTATTTTATTTAAAAACATGAAATTTCTTAATTTAAAATTCGCGGTTTTACACACGGTCCCTAACCTCTAAAACATTAAATGAGAGTATGGGACGAAACAAATCCGATTTTACTACCGTGGCGATAGTGTAGTGTTCAATTCTCTGCGTCTGCGATTTTCTTCAGCAAAATTCAACCAATGCGAAACTCCGATTCTCCCAGTAACAAAAAGCGATATTTTAAAAAAACACAATTTGTGTTTGATTGTAAAAGAAAAAGCCGTCTTTAATTAATTGATCAACCAGCGCGATTATAATAAATATTGTATTGTAGGCAATTAATCAAGTACAATATCTTTATATGCATATACATGTAATATACAAATGAGTTTGTTGTGGAAAATAAAAGTATTTTTACTTAAATCAAATATTTCATTGTTTCTCAAAAATTTTATGATTAATTTATTTTTAAACAAACTTAATTGAAGTAATTATAAATATTAGAATGAGTTTTTATTTTTAATTTTTGTACATATAAATTAAATTTCATTTATGCATAAATATACTTCTCTCAAGTATATTTGAACTTTGTTGAGGCCAAATTTTAGTGTCCAACAAAAATATTTTGTTATCTTTTGAAGTAAAAAATATACTCAATCGTATAGAAATATATTTTTCACTTAACTCAAGTAAAATATACTTGATTCAAGGTACCTGTTTTTTCAGCGAGGGTTTAAAAGTCTGAATTTGAATTTTTTTTAGACCAACAACTATAAAAAATGGTAAGTATATGTACACTGAGAATAGAGCAAACGAGTGACTTGTTAATCCGACACAACTGAATCGTTTATGAAAAATATTTAGTTACAGATTTTTCAAATAAATGAATCAATGATGTATCTACAAGGATAGACTCAGTCATTTATTACAAACGATTAATAATTTGCATTCCAAACCTGTCAAACAAATAAATGACGTGCGTATACTAATAATTATTTTTTAATATATAAAATTTCCTATAGACTAGATAGAAATAGGCTTAAAATGTTGATTTGTAATTTTAACCATTTTGGTTGAGTTAATCCAGAACTTTATCTATTAAAAAATAATTTATTAGTATATGCACGCCATTCATTTGTTAGACAGGTTTAGAATGCAAATGATCAATTGTTTGTAATAAACGATTGAGTCGTGTATTAAAAACGACTGGATCGTGTACACTAAATATGTGTAACAAATAAACGGTCTATCTATGTAGATACATCATTGATTCATTTATTGGAAAAAATTGTAACTAAACTATGATCATAAATGACTCAGTCGTGTTGGATAAACGAGTCTTTCTCGCAGCTTTTTCTGCTGACTCTAGGGATTTCGACTCAAGTATTCGATTATGGTGACGCATTGCTCGGCGTCTACATTGTAAGCAATGGCGCCTCAACATCGCAATCTCGTCGGTCCATCAGTAGACTGGAGCTCTCGTTTTCCGACGAGATATGCGAGGCATTGAGGCGTCATATGCTTCATGTATTATGCGCATTGTCTCTGCAATCACGACCTCACCCAAGCAGAAAAATCTGTGATCAGCCAGACTTAACAAATGGGCCAGGTTTGGCCGAACATTGACAAACAATGGATGGCGTTTGGCATTGGCCCAACGTTGAAGTAACAATTGGCAAATTACTGACCCAAGACTGGCTCAACGGTAATATATATTTTGTCAATTTCAAGGACCGGGCCAACCTTGGTAAAACACAGAAAGCCAACGGTTGAAGTCAATACTGACCCAATACAGAAACGACTGTTGGTAAATCGTTGGCACAATGTCGATTTATAAATTTACTTACTTGATTTACTTTAGTAAATTTTGGAATGTGGGAACAGAGAGTTCGATTCCTAGCAACAACAGAGATTTTTCTTCAAATAAAAATATTAAAAATATATGGTGAATGTAAGTGCAAAAGTAAAATTTAATTCACACATAGTCTCTTAAAAAATTAAATAAATAATACATAAATAAAAGGTAAATAAATTATTAAAAATTAAGTAAGTAATTGATTTGCCAACGGTTGTCAGTACTTTGCCAACGTTGGGCCGATTGCATTTTCCTGCTTGGGAAGCCATTTTTCTATCTACATCTTCAATATTCATATAATAGTATAAACATACAGGGTGGGGAAAAAGTTTCGGGACGGTGAAAATATCTCCAAAAAAGAAATACGCATCGGATCAAAAATCTGAAAATAGACGTATAAAATATTTGTTAAGAATCTATCCAATGAAACTAATATCGACCCCCACCTCCACCCAGGGCAACTTTAAAATTTTAAATAAGAACCCTTACTTTTTATTGCAGATTTGGATTTTAGTAACATGTAATTTTTTGTATGGAATCCGAATCTGCAATAAAAAATGTTTTGTTATTAAATTAAAATTTGCTCTCCGTCCCGTCCCCGGGAGTGGAGCTGGGGCTCAAAATTGGTGTCAATGAATGGGTTTTGAAAATATATTTAATATGTCTATTTTTATTTTTTCGATCCGATGTCTATTTGTTGAGATATTCCTATTTTTAACGTTTTTGCGCTATTTCATTTTTTACGATTACAGCGCCACCTGTGAACGAAATTACGTTTGTGATAAGTGAAATCAACATGATTTTTCCTGGGGAATCCGAATCTGCAAAAATTTCAAAGTTGCCCCGGGGGTGGAGGTGGGGGTCGAGATTAGTGTCATTGGATAGATTCTTAACAAATATTTTATACGTCTATTTTCAGATTTTTGATCCGAAGCGTATTTCTTTTTACGAGATATTTCACCGTTCCGGAACTTTTTCCCCACCCTGTATGTTTAAATGATTCTTAAACTGTTTTCCAATGAGTCGTTCCAATTTTTACGTAATATCAGTAAAAGTTAAATACACTGTGTTTCAAAATATAACATGCTACCTTTTTTTATTTAATACCCGAGTCGAAAAAAGCTATCTCAAAATTAGAGGCTGAAAGATGCCTGAAAAGAGGTTAAAAGAAGGGAGCCAAAGAGCTTGAGAAGACGTCGAAAATTAAAAACTAATGCAAAATGTCAACTTCCTCTCAACAGCAAGACTGCAGTTAATTCCAAATCTGCAGTTTCGAGGCAGAATGGAGGATAAAATTTGAAACTCTTCAGCCTCCTTTCAACCTCTTCTCGAAGAAGAAATAAATTGTTTCGAAACATAACACAAATATTTAAGTTGTTATTTAAAATAGATCTCAACCTTGAATTATTAAATTATATTTTTTATTTGAAGTGTCCGAAGGCAAATACGATTCAAGAGGTAATACTTTCCCCTATTAGAATTTAAATTAAGATTTAAATAAAACAAGAAATTTTAATTGAAAAAACGTTAATGGATAGTGTCTTATGTAATAGACATAACATAAGACAAATCGATTTGACATCGATACTCGACATCTTGTCTGTAAAGGATTGTCGGATATTCACACATGAATTCGATAGTTTTGCAATAAATTAATCGATTTAACGAATATCATTATGAAAATTCGATGTCGATTAAAGTAAATTAATGATAAATTAGTTCAATATTAATTAAAATATGTAAATGTACTTAGGTTGTTAAGGTTTGTTATTTTACCAAAACAAGTGTAATGATATGAAGTCACAATGGCTTTTCCACATGAGTATTGCTTAATTACAAGAAAATTTTAGCCTTACTGTTAGAAATGATAGCTAATTCATCTGCATTCATTCCTACCATAATCGGTACTTTTTGGAAGTTACCATTTATCAATATATTACGTGGATGTTCTGGTAAAAATGTTTTACAATTATCAGTACAATATTCCAACGTAGGAAAAAAAATACGATCCATGAATGTCTATCAAAAATGACAAAGTAATAGAATTATTTTTTCATCTAAATTTAAATAACAGAAAGAAACATTTTCTAATATTAGAATCATATAAATCTTACTTGTAGAAAGTCATTATACAAATAATAATTGATTTCTTCCGCAGTCCATTGATTTGTCAATTCTTCACAAACGTCTGCAGGATTTGTTGAAGTAAGATTGAAAATTTCTTTCATCAATCTTATTTTTGATTTTGAATCATCAGGATTAAAAGCCCAAATGTCAAGGCTCGTGCCGGACCCTTGAATTGCGCTTCCAAATAGACCTACAAATTAAAACGATTCTTCAAAGATCCCCTTTTTTAAGGTTGTAGTACCAGTTATCGCTAAAATAATTCTAAATAATGTTTAAATTAAAAATTAAAATGTTACAAAATAAAACTATTAATGTAATTCATAATTATAAACTGAAATATTAGCATTAAAATCAATTTTGATAGAATACTCTTATTTGTAACATGGCAATAGCCAGAGACTGGCGATAATCGATACCACTACGTTAAGCAAAAACGTAACAGAATATTATGAATAACTTTTGTACCAGCTGATAAAGGTGATAATACATGAAAGCCAACAGATGCTGCTCCTGCACTTTCACCGAAAATAGTAATTTGATCAGGATCGCCTCCAATTTCTGGTAAATTTTCTTTTAGAAATCTGATGGCAATATTCTGATCTTTTAGTCCCATATTACCTGGGCATAGTGGTGTCCCCGCACTCAAGAAACCTGATCAAAAAATGTATCACATAATATTTAGTTTCTAATAAATAAACTAATATTGATTACAAAAGTAAATTCGATTGATAATACTCACCAAAAGGTCCCAGTCTATAATTAATAGTTGCTAAAATGATATTTTGTGATAATAAAAAATCAGGTCCATAATCATTACCACTTCCAAACACAAATGCTCCCCCGTGAATCCAAAGCATAGTGGAAAGTAATTTTCCTTCTACATTTTTTGGTATGAAAATATTAATGAACAAACAGTTAATTTGTCCATTTAACTCTGAGCCCAAGCATCTACTTCCGTATTTTGTTCCATCAAGTATTTCGTTTCTCCATGGCTCAACTTGTTCAGAATCCTACACAAATATCAGGGAAATAAGCTTTAACCCTTTAGCCTTGAATGTTAAAATGTTGTAACATATCTCGACTTTTGTTTTTTATTAATATTTTGAAAATCAATTATAATATCGAGTTAAATATTATGCTATGACGTCAAGTGCAATTTATTTTAACACCAAAAATAGTTAATTTGTTATAAAAAATTGACAAAACAAAATGTTTGCATTTTTGTAATGTTTATGATTTTTAAACTCCAGAAAAACTTATTAAATCATGATTTTTCAGTTATAAATGGATTTTAGCGTTAATGAAAATGTTGATCTTATTATTTTAGTACGTATATTAATAAAGAAATTAATTACAGCAAATTTGTTTTTCTCTAAAATAGGTTTGGCGTATGGTATTCCTAATAATGCAGTATAGTTAGATCCATCAATGACATTTTTTTGTATTATTCCTCTCACTTTTCCATATTTCAAATTAACTATTGTTTCATGTGCACTAACTACATTTATCCAAAATAATATAAATGCAAATACTTTTATTATAGAAAACATTTTGGTTAAACAATTTTTTTTATTTACAAAATTAATAAATATGGTCCATAACTAAGAAAACATAAATGCATTTTACACTTATATACTAACAAAATATCTTACATTTCATTTTTTGACAATTTAATTACTTGATTAGATTAGATTATTATTCATAATATATATTTAATAATGACATCACATCTGATCCATTCTTGATAATGAGCATCAGCTTTGATTGTAAATCGGTTCGTAATAATTGGTTTGAAGAAAATGTTTTCGAAGCACTTAAGAAAAATTGAAAAATGTCAATATTTGTTTAATTTTATTCGTTGAATACTTATAACGTCTCAAAACTGAGAAGTATCCTTAAAATTTCTAAGATAATAGTAAAAGATTATAAAAATTATTTATTGAATTTCATGTTATTGTTATAATAAATTATTAAAATCGAGAACAAAAGTGCAAGAAACACTTAAACAATTATGTTTCAAAAAAATGTAAAATCATACCAGGAGCAAAGATCAAATTACAATAAAAAAATTAACACGTAATTATATTTTAAACATAAAATATATTATTATAAGTCCCTCTCCTCCTTTCCAAAAACACATTCTATGAAAAAAAATATATGTAAAAAAAAAGTGAAATCATACCAGAAGCTAAGATCAATTTATAATAAAAATAATGTATTTTTGTCAATTATAACTTGTACTTGCCAAACATCGTTCACATGAATATATTACAACTTTATTAGTTTTTATATTAAATACTTTTCATAAATAATATTTATACTGACTCTTCAAAATATTATACAGAAAATATGTGAAACATAAAAAAATTCTAAAACTAAAATTCTTAATTACCTCTATGGCATAAAACTGGGCGACACGACCTATCACAAAAAAATATTCATTTTAAATTCCTCGAACTCAGAAGATTTTTTTATTATTTTAAAAACCATTTCAGGTAAGAATTAAAACATAATTTCCAAAACATAAGAATAATTGTTGACTGATGGGCTTTAAAAATAGTCATGTCGTCCAGTTTTATGTCATGGAGGTCATTAAGAATTTTAGTTTTAGAATGTTTTTATGTTTCACATATTTTCTATGTAATGTTTTGAAGGGTCACTATAAATTTTATGAATTTTATTTATGAAATGTATTTAATATAAAAACTAAAAAAGTTGTAATACATTCATGTGAACGATGTTTGGCAAGTACAAGTTATAATTGACAAAAATACATTATTTTTATCATAAATTGATCTTAGCTTCTGGTATGATTTTATATCTTTTTGGAACATAATTGTAATATTTTCATAACATGTTTTGATGATTTAATTTTAAGGAATAGAACCAAAGCTTTGCAAAGTGTTTTTTAATAAAATTTCAGGCAAAAAAATATAAACTTCGTTCACCGATAAAAAGCCAGGGTTCTGGTTTTTTATTTCTTTTAGAAAAAGAATTAAAATTCAGGCCTTCGATTGAGATTCAACTTTAATCGTTTCGTAATGAAAATATAATTGAATTATTTCATAATACTAATGATGTGTACATTATATTGATTAATAATAACTTTTCTGGAAACAAATATTTGAATTGTTTAACATTAAGAGCATTTAAAATACCGACATTGTTCACATTGAAATATCAATTATTTGTATGGTTACAGCATTGTTTTCAAACAAATTAAATTAATTAATTTTCTCACAAGAATTAGTATGAGATATTGGAATTATTTAAATTTTATTATAAAATGTGGATAGAAACAGTGACGTTATTTTTGAGTTGAAAGATAAAATAGAATACACATAGAAATCACATTGAATAAGTATGTTTAAAACTAAATTATTTCATTGCTCTGAAAATGTGATTTTTTTACTTTCTTTTGGCCCGTAGTTTTGAAATATAAATTTATAATTTTATAAAAAATATTGAATTACAAAATTTGAAGCATATTTGTGCGAAAAATTATAAGTAGTTGTATAATCCAAATTTAATAAATTAATTCTTACTTAAAATAAATATTACCTTTTTCAATTTCATTCAATTTGTCGTTCATATTTTCATACATTAATTAATTTTTCTAACTTCTGTTCTGTAAAAAAGTTTTTTTTCTTTTGTTCTTCTAACTCTTGTTGTAACTTTATTATCATTTGCAAATTATTTCTATCTGCTTCAGGATCCATGTCTTTCGCTTTGTTTACATTTACTTG
>JABFPM010006160.1:0-10449 GCA_022817325.1 Idris sp. 1 HC-2018
GAGTACATTATAGATACCTCTAATGTTTTAATTAATCTGATCTAGATACTTTGAAACAGAATTTCAATTAAATGAAAATTATATTAATGAAATAAGAAGTTTTATTTTCAACCTTTTATTGCTATCTTTGTATATTATTATCTTAAAAGAAATAAAATAATTTATGTATGAAAA
This sequence comes from Idris sp. 1 HC-2018, assembly GCA_022817325.1. NCBI lineage: Eukaryota > Metazoa > Arthropoda > Insecta > Hymenoptera > Scelionidae > Idris > Idris sp. 1 HC-2018. The sequence continues at coordinate 175 of JABFPM010006160.1, forward strand.
ACGGATAAATAATTGGTGAGAAAAGTATTGATTCCGTCAAAGTTTCACTTAACAACAAAATACATGTGAAAAGAAGGCGATAGAATTTGCGGACTTTTCGTATAGGATGTATGTAATTACAACGTGAGAGTCATGCCAGGCGTGTTGCTGCCAATGACACGACTATTAAGAACGACTTTACGTATTTTGTATAGCCGGTCTTTAACCCCAATTGATACAAAATGAGTTTTACACAAAATATATAGAAAATAATATAATTAAATGTAATCATCAACAATTTTTAAACTTTTTTTTAAACAAATTCTAATTGTTCCACTGCGTTTTCTATATAATTATACTGTTACATGCAAACTCAAAAAGTTGTTTAAAATCGACTTTTTTACGGGCTTTTGGTATTTTGAATAAAGTTCAACATGTTTGATTATTTATTTTCACTCTAATTTATTCGGCACACTCATTTCATTTTTTACTCTTCATTTGCGAATTATGATAATGACAACAAGCTGCGGCTTGGTTAGGCTTGATTTTTTCGAAATGAAATTCAATTTTAAAGATCTTAATTAAACTAAAATTTAAAATGCAAATCTGTCAGAAAACAAAATTAGTCGCCACTAATGTATGCAAAAAGCACAGGCGTCTTATACGTTAAACATTCCGAGTTGCACAAATATTAATTTGAAAGGTGTAATTTGTGCAGTGTCCCGCAAATGGTTAAGCGGCTCTCAAAGAGGACTCCCTAAAATTAGCCCCATCGAAATTTCGTCACGATACGGCGAAAAAATGATTAAACCAAATCACACTTAATAATTCAAAATCATAGCTTGCAAATAAGCAAATAGATTTGCAATAATTTTTGGGACATCAAGTAGCCCTGGCTCCCAATTTTGTATAGCTGAATGAAAAGTATCGACACGCAACCGTACCCTCACACTTACACACACGTACAGCGAAAACAAGCGTAGCTTTCGATAACGCGAGCCCGTAATTTACTAGAGGCGCTCTCATGAGGTCCTTGGACCGCACTCATTCTCGATTCGATGTCCCAGAGCGGCTGCCCTTTTCCCATGATCTTCGGATCGCCTGAATTAGGGAGGTACGTACTTCGACGAGCAGCACCGTGCGCTTATAAATCTCGAGGCCCATTGACGTCCTGAGTATGCATTTTTCATCGTAGCTCATCATGCGATCCGCGTCGTGCTCGATTTTCAAAATTCGTGGTCGTTTTCTGTCTTTGACGAGACCATCACGATTCTTTCCAAGTTACTACTACGAAAAATAAATTGAGTCGAAGCTTGTTGTTGCATTTACATTTTATTGATTATATACGACGGAACAAAAGAGATGCTTCCCTGAAATCAAAAGTTCGTTGCCACGGTAGTATTTTGATCAACGCACACCATATATGGCAAATGTTTTTCTCATCAAGACAAAAATCACAATTTCGATTGTCAGGCGAGGGGATTGTTAATTGCGATGAAAAACGAGAAATAATCTTTTTTTCCATAACTTGGTTGTATCAGGGAGAAAAAAATGCTTTGAGATCAAGTATGAAGATTTTTGTTGTTTTCACATTTTTCGTTAAAAGTTACGAGACTTTTTAATTGAATTTTGTTCTTATCAATTTTTATTCAACATAAAAAAACAATAAACTATAAATAGAAAGACTTACAATCAAAGTGATTTTAAACAATTAGAAAAAAAATGTTTTATTGAAATGTCAAATGCAATGCAATTAATTTAAACTGCCCAATGTTTTCTAGCGATTCATAAATAAAGAAAATAACACAAGAATAAATAAAACATTAGATTGTAAGTTTCATTTCTTAATAATCTTATTAAACTGAGAAATTAATTACTACTTTTTAATAGATATATGAAACCTGCAAGGTTAATAACTTTTTTTTCTTGAAATTAGAGCTATAAACTATTTGGGTAATTATAACTAAAATTGTATAATTATCGTAAATGTTCAACTTGAAAACAAACAAAACCTATTAGATTATTAACTTATAAAATTTTATAATAGAAATAAAATATTTGATGATTGTATTAAATAATTTATTCATTTATACAGCCATTAGCAGACAAACTATAATGTGTAAAGTCTATAAAACACATTATCTGAACTTTAATTTCCTCAAATATTTCTTGGCTATTTAATTTTGTCAAGCTTTGAGATTAGATGGGACCATAAGAAACCGTAAAAGTAAAATACCATAAAGTATTTTTAACAAAGTAAATATCTTCAGCTAGTTTTTTTTAAAAAAAACTCTTAGCTTGATTTTAATTAAAATACAATAACACAGTGATTAGTTTTCTTGATACTGCAAGAAGTATTAAACTAATATAATCAAACTTATATTGCCAATCATTGATTTGAATCGGATTATTTGACGGCTAGAGTAAGCCATAAAATTACGCACATCATTTGATAATGATTATGGGATTAAAGGAACGCCGCGTATCAGAGATAACCCTTATTTGAAGCGTTTCGTTAACTGTTTATTAACATGGTTTTCTCTCGGGTGCCTGCGTAAAAGAAGCATTTTAAAGAATGCAGGAAAATATACAGCCGCATCCGCTCTTGAGAGACGATAATTCCGTGAGAAAAGGCTAGGTCTAATAGTCTATCAGTGTGTAACGCGTAATCAACGGGCGTAAAGCTCTCAAACGAGAAACGCAGGCCTCTACGTGACTGCGCGCGCGAATGTGCGATACGCAGATATATGTAATTGCAAAGTCAAAGCGTCGATGTACAGCAGTGCATTCGACCTCGATGAATCGCGTGTCGACCTCTCGTTCTGCGTACGTCGGAGACTGCATATGATATTTTCAAGTTTCCGATGAGAGGCTCAAGGTGAACGGAGTTTTGCTTGGCATTGATAGCATCTACTACCTCTATATGTTTTCATTTTATTTGCATGACTTATTGTCATTCTATTATCTGACATGTGTTCACCTCACTGGAATTTTCTATTTTTTCAAAGCTGTTATTCAAAAGCTTTATTTTCAGCGGCTATCAGGTCACACGTGTGTTTCATTTGTTAACTTTCCACATTTGATGTTACGACAAGAAAATTGACAGCAGGTCAAACGCTGCTGGATTAACTTTTCTTGTTCGTGTAGAAACAAAACCAATCATATTTCAAGAAATAAATATAATATTATACATTCAAACTCGATTGAATTAAATGTTTTATTTTCAAATTTTTATACGTTTGCATTTTATTAATTTAATATATATTTTTGGTTTACATAATTTTAGTGAAAAGAATACAATGATCGATAGAGCGCATTTCAGTCAAAATTTCAAATTAACATGTGAAAATGGTCGGAAATGGCGTTTAGACGGTACCGTTCTGTAGTTAGCAAGGTTTAAGTACACACGCATGCATATATAGTGCCAAGAGGCAAAGTCAAACAGGCGTTCGCCTAATACGCAATGGCATAATTTGCCAGGAGGTTTAATCGCATCATTGTTACTTACTCAGCCAACAGGGTGGAATAAGCTGATCGTGTCTCAGACGTTCTCTCTACGCTTTTCCGATGTGATTCCACCTTCCTCGTACGATCTGCCTTGCACAGTGTACTACTTCGACGAAGCCCAATTACATTATTCCCCCGCCATAAAATAATTACGAGGCATACGAAATACTCTGCTTGATCCAACGAATTTCCATTCAATTAGGATACTCGAAATAATAATATAAATAATGTTTGTCAATTTGACAAATCTTGTTTGCCATCGATCGACTTTGTACTTCCATATAAATATACACATTTAGCAGTGGACAAATTGTCATTTATATATATTTAACGAGCATTTAAATTCCGCGACTTTGACTGCGTCGCAGTGTCACTTTGAGAGAACATGTGTCTCCTTCATAAACAAGACGTCGTTAAAATTCAAAATAACTGTCGGCTACCAACAGCTGTTGGCGTATTCCGAACTGTTGACACAGCATTGACAGAAGCGTTGACAAAGTCACAGAACCGTCGGCCTTTTTACGATTTCGTAACTATTTTCAAAACTGGTTCACCGCGTTTTCCTTGCTGCATGTTTAAACGAGACGTTTGGTCTGTTTGTTATAACAAGTTGCGAAACAGAGCGTGCCGACGACAAAGATGTGCCACGAGACAGACAGGGACGTATACAAATTTACAAAACGTACCGAGGACCAAGGCATTGGTGGCTATGAGGTTTGAATTAAAGACTATTTTTTCAGAGTAATCACAGAACAACTGTTTCAACTTTATACTTTCATATTTACCGAGTTAAGATATTAGTAGAAATGCTTAATTATTTCCAAATAGGCATTTAGTTGGGTAACAAACAAAAACTATTTGAATCACGAGAGAAAATATTTATTTGAATTCAAAAAAGATTCAGTTGATCTAATTTCAATTATTTATTTAACAATTATTTTCAATTATTTACTTTTTTTAGCCCCCTCAATATAAAATTTTGTGAAATAAAGTAATAAATTCGGAAAATCGTTTTATGCCATTTGTGAGTTCCTCGTACAAAGCAATTACTAAAGTAACTATCATAAGTCAATTTTCAGACTTAGAAAGAATTCACTATAAAAAGACTTTATTACACTTCAGTTGATTAAGATGATTTTTATGGTAACTTTTTTATCTCTAATTTATTTGCACGATAATTTTAATATAAAAATAATTATTTATATTTTTGTTTTATGTTTTATAAAAGTAGAATAACAGTTGTAAAAATAAAGAGCAACGTGTCATTTTTCAACTATTGGCGACCGAAATTTAAGCCGAGGGACAAGTTGCGTCAGTTGTCATATGATTTGACGAGTCGTATATTAATATACATTAGACATTTCAAGATCAGTTTAGTTCAATACAAATTTAGAAGGCATCAGATAATATTTGTCAACTGTTTTTCTGGATATTTTCTAGCTTATATGACACGGCGTTACGTCTGTTGCTCGTCATTATCGTCGCATCATCGTAGTCGTCGACACGCGTGCGGCTATTATTATTTATAGCTTGCGCGACCAAAACTCTTTCTGCGGCATCGAGTAAAAACACGAAGCAACGTTTGGACTGTTGCCTTTAATACTTAAGTGCAGTCATGTGTTGCTACACAAGCAATAAACTTTTTGCACCGAAATATCACCTTCTATATCACTCAATGTGTCAACACTTTTACCATCACTACTGACATCAATATTAAATTTAGATGAAACAGAGTTTTCACTTCAATTTGTTTGCTCTACTTTGTTGACAATTACACGTGTTACAAAAAATTGATCAATTTTCATTCCGTTGCACAAACAAAGCTTCCAATTATTCATAATAAATAAAAGATATCTGTAAGGCTTACTTAAAATTTTATCTCCACATTTTCCTTAAATATTTTAACTAGCAATTCAAATTTTCGTTTCAATATTTGATAAAAGGAATTATCAACTAAAATGAAATTCATTTCACTTTGTAAAAATAATTTGTTATAAAATAAAATTATTGAAGATTACACAGTCAGGTAAGTATATAAGTGGTGAAAAATAAAGTTCAATTCCCACATCGCTGGGCAAACGTCGAAACTGATTGCGGCGAAGTTTTTGAGCGATTCCACAGGAAAAGAGAGTTCGAGGGAGAAGTAGCGACCATTGACCATCCTCGATGCCCGGAGGCATTCGTTAATTACCGGTCGAGAAGGGCCACAGGATTTTAATTAGTGAGGTTTGCTTTTCGCAAACATCGGCGAATGTACTCGCGAATCGTACTCGGTCGGACGGTCCGGTGCATAGCTACTTCGATCGACAAGAAAGATCAACGCAACTGCTGAAATATCCGTCGAATTTCGCTGTGTGTTATCTTTCTACCTTATCCTCGAGCGTTGCAAAACTAATTTACTAAACAGTTGTGTATTTGTCAAACTATTGCTTAATTAAATTTAAATTGTAAAACTAAATTAGATGAAATTTTGTTAAGATTTTGTTGTTTAAAAAACTTGATAAGAAAAATTAAAGGCTTAGTTACACCTGTGCAAGTATTTTCAAGATTTTCTTTGAAACTTCTTTAGTATATTTTGACTCAATCAATAAGTTTAGATTACTGATTGTACGGAAAATAAGTGTCGAGTTGATGAGAATTATATTGGAATTATTAACGTGGTAAATAATAAAGTGGAAAAAATTAGGGTTGAAAAGTAATTTAGGTGTCATCGTGTCTCTATTTTTGTCTGTGTCACTCGTTACTAGCGTCACTTGAATGACAAATGAGACGTTGTCGTACGAGTGTTCAAATTACTGCTAACAACATTCCACATATACTCTCACTTTGAAATATTATCCTCCTGTTGTACCTGGGTAGTACAGTTAATAAATACAACTAATAAACATTTTTACATATTTTTGACAAAGAATGCATGACAAAATAAATGTTAAATACAGTTATATATCATTTTTTTAATTATTCTCTGAAGAAAAAAATTGAATTATGTCAAGCATTTTCGTTAAATTATTAGCACTTCTGAATGCCAGCAATTATTAAGTCATTGAAACCTCTCTATACAGTTGAACATGCAATTCCAAATCAATTACAAGCAGATCAACAATGATGCTAAAGAACTTCAATGTTACAAAGAACTGCATGTTACAAAGCACGCAACAACCCTTATTAATCATTAATCACTATCTTTTTAGCTGAAAATTTTCTCTCGATTAGTTAACAAAATGAGGGTCTATGAAACCGCTCAGTCACTTGTGTCAGGATGAGAGATGTTTTTTCACCTTGCGTTAAAGTTCACGCAAAAACTTCATTTGATGCATTTTATTAATTAAGCATACTTATTTCCAACCATTTTTATTTGCTATCTTTTTTGTGTGCATTTTATTATTTTATTTAATTTTGATAAAAATACTGATAAAAGTAAAATTACCTAATCTCACTTTTCATATCAAAATTTATTTTTTAAATTGTAAAACATTTGTCGATCATTAAAAAAAAACTGTTTGGCATTTTACATTGACAATTTTGGTAAAAAAAACTATTGCATTTTCTTTTTTTCAGTAGAAAATCCTAAAAATTTATTGGCAGATTAATTTTGACGTAGAAAAAAAGCAAAAAAACATTATCGCCTTAAATCACGCGATGATAAAAAGCGCCTTAAAAGTGGCCTTACGCAGTTTCAGTCGACAAAGATACGAGAACTGAAATAACAGAGACGCATTAGCGACGACCGGTCAGGATCAAAGTAGCGGGCAACGTGCGACGCGCCAGTCTGGATCGAGCCGGACTAAACGAAAGAAGACAAGGGAACGAAAATAGAAAAGCCACCCAAGCCGATTGGTACATGTTTGTGCCGTGTTTCACGCGTACGCGCGTTAATGTGTGAACCCAAACACCCCCGCAGTACCAACTTTTCTATAATTAGATCGTATTGTATTGCTTAGAAATATATTGCTGTTCCCATAAAACACTCGTAAAAGACTTTTTTCGTTATTTCGCAGCGGCCAATAACATCATTGAGCCGTTTTATATGTGTATAAGTGATATAAGTGTTATGAAAATATATCACTTTTCTGGCAAACAAATTATAATAAATCAATCAAGATTACGATTCAACTTGTTTTATAAATTAAATGCAGAGTCTTACGTAAAATAATAGTGATAAATAATTCGAAACTACGTGTAGATAAAATTAAAATCTGTGTTTACTATTTCAATCTTATTTTTAAGTCCAAATAAAACAAACAAAATATAAATGTCAAAAGAAACAAATTACTATTTAATTTTCGTTATTTCAAACAAAATTTTATATGTCGATCTTGAGTGAACAAAAATTATCAATTGAATCAGCTGATAATCCAATTTCCTAATTCTGATCACAACTTCTGATAACTGAATATCAGCAAAACAAACTCCAAAAAAGAAGTGGACCTTTATAATAATTAACAGTACGTTGAACTGCTGAATTGAATTTTCTTGGAGAAAAAACTATAAGAAAAAAAAAGAAATCTGAACAAGTATCGGAAACTATTAGTTGGAAATATTTCAATGATTATCGCGCTAATCGTATATCCGGGTGTAATTTATGACGAGTGTTGGTTGGTACTCGCACGACGCATATTGCGCGGCTTCTTATCAAATGTCAGATAAAGTTTCCGCTCCGCGGTGTAAAGAGAACGACCGTTATGTCATCGAACATCTAAAGAAGTATCTCGTGAAGTATAGCCGGACGAGTTGACTTGGGCTCGGCTTGAATGCTTCGTTACCGCGGAGAGGCGACTTTCATAGCGCACAAACACACACCTACAAAACGCATACGACGCCGCGCGACTAACGATGCATCGATGACTCTCGGAACAGCGATCGAAACCGTCACTGTACCGTAGGAGGTTGCTCTTTAAGGTGCTCCATCGAGTAATTGGATAAAGAACAAACGATCGAAGACGTTGCATGATTTATTGTCCGCGTGTTTTGCAACGTCCCCTACCTCTGAATTATTATCGCACTTAAAAAATTGACGTCTTCAAACTCCATACCCTTTTTCCTTCTCGTTCGTTATTTTCGTTTATTTTTTGTTTTACTGCTCGTTACGATGAGACAAGTGTGAACAATAGGCGAAAATGAAATGAAGTGGGACGAACCTCTTATTGGTGGCATCAAGAGTAATGCGGGATTTAATAACTTATTCCCTTGATTTATGCTGTTCGGACAAAAAGTATGACACTCGATGAAATGACAAAAGTTAAGAGTAAGAAGGCTGATTTGATTGTCATGTAAATAACCATGTTGGCAAAAGTTGATGGAGATTAATCAATTTAATCAGTTTTTTTTTATTTTTTGTTATTTTGTTTAAATGAACTAAATAATCTAAGGTTCATGTATTTTTGTTTATGATGAAATTGTATTTTATACAATTTGTAAACTCGTTTATTGTGACCATGTTAAAACCTAAATATAATATTTTAGGAAAAATGTACTTAGTTTTATTCTGGCCATGACCATAAATGAAAGCATTTGCATGACACAACTGATTTCTACTTGCATGCATAAATAAATTATACGTGTCATGTTTTTTTTATTTATTTTCATTTCTATTGGTAGAAAGAAATAAAATATGAAGTACTACTTTTGAGTAATAAGTTGAAATATTTCGCGTGTGATTACTTGTTATTATGATTTTAAGTCAAAGTGATATGATAACCAGCAGTATGTTGCATAAAATAAAATGTTCATGCCATTTAATTTCAAGCATCACGAAATTGGATTATCTGAAATCTTTATTTTAAACAAGACAATTCAATAAAATGAAAAGTATACAAAATGCAAGTATTAAATAAAGTGTAATTTAAATGTTTCTTTATTGGAAATGTTAAGAATATTATATAAAAAATAAACTATAACCGTTTAGATTAAAAATAAAACATAAATTAACTCTGTATTTTTAAATTTTGTAAGAATTTTCTAACACCAAATTTTCAATGAGAAATAAAAAAATGCGTATAATTAGATGATGTATTTCGAAATACAGAAACATTCTTAAAACCTAATAAAACAAGAATAAGCAAAGTCACTTGGTTATCATGTACAAGACAAAAGCCAAGCATTAATCTAAGAAAACTCAGTTAAACTTGACGAAAAACGCGAACGGGTCGATCGTCAGTAAATTGGATTATCGTAGACCGCACCCGCTCTGTCATGCATAACGTTGGAGTATGAAAAAACATCTACAAGTAAAACACATCACGAAGACTCCCTATTGCTAGTCTGCTCGTTCGTGAGAAGAGACTTAGACGACTTTTTGTGAGCAAACGATGCACTGCCGACTGTGGAAACGTCGTTCAAACCTCTCACTTTTATTATCACTGTTTGTATACATAATTACCATTGCAATTTTTATAAAGCCGCAGCATTGTAAAGATCCCTAATTTCATAATTGAACTTCTTATAGTAACGATTTTCAACTTTGTAAGTAAAATTTTAAAGGATACATATGGGGCATTCCATGAAAAATTTACACCTATAGTAAAAAAACGATAATATTTATTTTTTTTGTTCTTTATAGAAAAATAATCAATTCGTATTTTTTCCTTTTTGTTGAAATTTGATATTTTTGACTTTATGATTTTTTGAAAAATTAAAGATATTGCGCGAAAAATTGCTTTAAGAAAGTATAGTGAAACTTTTTTGTTATTAGATGGGAATACAATAAAAATTTAATTACAAAGTCGTGCGCGCAAAATCTTTAATTTTTCAAAAAATCATAAAGTCAAAAATATCAAATTTCAACAAAAA
>JABFPM010006161.1:0-10449 GCA_022817325.1 Idris sp. 1 HC-2018
TGTGCTCCCTGTAATAAGTGATTTTCCTTGTAATGCTTAATAATACTTCTCCCAACCACTGTTGTTTTCAATAAGCGTAACAATCGCTGTAGGGTAAACAAATTATTTAAAATATCTAAATAAACTTGACTTTATATTATGGTAGAGTTCAATGATTCTGATCAAAACTTACATGTTTTTGGATGTTTTCCTGGTCGAAATGATTGTTGTCGCTCTGTAAAAAAAAAGATTAATACATTTTTAAAAATATTTCAATATTAGTTAATTTGCTTCGGTAAAAGAAATAGAAGCTAATTTTAGTTCACTTAAATTACAACAAATATTGTCATAAAATAATAATAACAAAATGTGAGGTTAAAATGTTAAAATTGAATTTTTTTTTTTAATTATTTAGAATAAATATTTTTTTGTAAAATCGTGAGATATTTTTCGTTAATGATAAAAAAATTTTACGATTCAAGTTTATTCGATGAGTTTATGTAAACAAAATGTTGGTTAGTTTAGCTGGTTATGTAATTGTAGAAAAAAAAACAAAAAAATAAACAGAAACTTTTGATACAATGAAAATGAGAATAAATTTCTCACAAAAAAGGAAAGTAGATAATAAGTTTAATAAATAATGTTTGCATTTTAATTTGTTAGAAAAAAACTATTTTTGTTATTCAATTAGTCTTACTATATTGACAACAAATCCTCTTGCAGACTAAAAATATTATTGTAAACAATGGATTCATTGCAAATGAAAAAATCAAACATTCAATAAAACATAAGTTAATTATAACACCATTAGGGTTTCTAAGTCACAGACATTACAATTATAAATAACACTTATAATTAAAAATTAATACTTACACTTTCTTTATTTCTGTCATTGCATGCCAATTGGCATCGTCGCAAATCAAAATAATACGAACACCGGTAGCGGCAATACTTCACTCAACTGACGTCACAAAGTGACCCGAATGTTTACATTTTTTGTTGACAAGTTTTACGGTACTACACAGATAGAAACGTGAGGTGATTTTTACATTTAGTTAGTTACATTTTACAAAACCCGTCGCGCTTTAAAAATTACAACTTTGATAGATTAAATTGCATTATTCAGTAATAATCATCGCTATAAGAGTTTGTTCTGAAATCCATATTAAACATTAGCGTTTTTCGTTAACCAACAGAAGCTATTTTTCCTAGCGTATTCCGCTATCAAAGTTTGCAAAGACTCCAGTAGTGATTTTCAGTAAGCTCCGCCCCTTTTGTTATCTGTGTAGCAGAAGCAATACGAGTATGCGTGTTTTTTGTAACGTATACCCGGTTACGCACACATACTGCTTGTGTTACATGTACAATAAAAAAAGGGCGGAGCTTACTGAAAATCGCCACTGATGTCGATGCAAATTACACTAGTCAAACAAAAAGCGAAAAATGCTTGTTATTGCTTGCAAAAAATACAAGGCGCCAAATCTTTTTTTCGTAACTAACTGACTACTGATATTCAGAATTGAGTCAGTTTTGATATTCACTAGAACATCATAAATGCGATTTTCAGTACAACATAAATAGCAATATTCGCTCTATATTTTTATTTGTGTACATAGTAAAAATTATATTATGAAACATACATTTTATAAAACATATTACGGTACCAAAAAGTATCAATTATGTTTACACACGTAAGCTTTGAGTAAAAGTACCTCAAAATGTTTGGGAATTACTGTTAAATTTTCCGGAATTGTCATAATCGTTCCATTTTACCATAACAAATTTTACAATAAAATAATTCATGAATCCTTCAAGTATTCATTAATTGGTGCATTCAGTTAATAAAAAATTCATTAAAAATATTTTATCTTTTATATATGAAGTTACTATTTATTGATAACTTTAGATGTACGAGATAAGGTAATTTTCAAAATATATATTTTCTTTAGTTTTAATTTTGATATTCCCATATTTATGGTCAAGTTTTAAACCTATTTTTTACTTTTTAGTACATTTTATTCAAGTTAAATAAAAGCGTTTTTTTTATATAAACTTACCAAAACTGCATACTCGGACGTTGGCATAGGTTACACTTGTCTGGATATTAGTATGGTGTATTTATCTTAACTTCTAATCATTCTTCATAGCTCCCAGCTGAGTAACCACTAGACTTCCATTAATTCCCATTCTACATTTTAAGATAAGTACTTACGACAATAAAACAAATAAAAATTTTAAATAAAAAGTGTATTAGTAGAAATAATTGTTTGCAAAAACAATACAAACATAATAATGTTTAAAATTAAAAAACTTTGTAGGAAAATAATTTTTTAATTAATTTACACATATGTTACACTGAGAACAAATATATTACATCAATTAAACATTTTCGCTGCAATCAAATATTTGAATAAAATTGTAATTACTTCATCAAAATTTAGTTGTTTCAATAAAATGTTTTATACGGAATTTAAACTTTAAACACATATTTTCTTATTCGATGTAGGTCATTCCATGTAAAATCGGGCTTCAAATAAATGATTTTTTTCACCCAAAATATTTTTTTTCTTGTCGAAATTCAATTAAATAATACATTAAAATATTTTTATCAAATATATATATGATGAATAATGTATTTTTCTATACATAAAACTTAAAAAAAGTTCATTTAAATTTACTTAAAATTCATCTTTTAATTAAAGTATACTTCTATAGCAATAATTAGTCATACTTTTCTGTAAACAAATTATTTTAATCAAATTAATGCATCTTAATAGTAAAACAAATTAAGTTTGATTTTATGTTTCAAGAACTTTATACTCATGTGTAATAAAACATATATTTTATTACACATTAGAATTAATATTGAAGTTTGAATTTGACAGTATACAAGTAGTTTTCTTAAAGGTTTATTTAAATATATTCTATAATTGGTACATGTTGTATTCACATGTACACCATTATAAATTTTTGGACGAGTGCTAACTCTTTTGGATGATTAATACCAAACAGGGCAGTTTTTTAAGTGCACTATGTAATTCAAACCATTAAAATTAAGGGTAAACAAAAGTAAAAAAATTTAATAGAGATAGAAAAAATTGAAATGAAAAAAATATAACCATTGGACTGTTTTTTTTTCACTATTCTATCCCTTTCTAATGTTGTTTTGTCATATTCTTTTTTCTCAAAAAGAAAAGAAAGCACTTGTGATTTCTATCCACCAGAAAAAAATTCACGCCAACGCCTCTACGATCAGATAATATTTCTTCATTGTATTTCATGTACTTATGTTGGGAGGTGACTTACGAGTTTGAAAACTAACGTGAAATGCTTTATAGACGAATTTTTGTCTCTCTTGAGTCTAATATTTTTATAAGCAACTTAGAAAGTAGAATCCATGATAAAGATTTAAAATTGATTTACAGATAAATATTTAATTTAAATAAGTCTCAAATATGTTACAACATATAATTAGTGTGAACTATTTTGAGAAACCATAGTTATTAATTTTGGTAAATTTGATTCACATTTCAGGATTTATAAATTTTTTTGTTAAATTTTATAGTTTTCCTTTTAAAAAGTTAGTCACAGTGAAAAAAAACATGATAATATGAGGGTGTGTTATTCCAGGTGAATTTTAACCAGTTTACTAAATTTTATCCAATCCCTAAAAAATGGTTGTATTTAAAAGTTTCTGTCGTCATTAAAGTTGAAGTTTAATACTGTGGTGCGTACCAAGGGCGCAAAATAGGCAATTGACACTTATACGAATGGAGCACTTAACTTCAACCTCCTCGTTTCACCGCGGGTGCTTTGTTTCATGCTAAAATCGCCTCGTGTCAATTACCTTGCGCAGTCATATGAATAATATTTTTTGTCATAAATGTGTTAAAAATGCGATAATTTGAATTGGGAACCATGAGAAAAGCTTAACGAATTGAAAAACGTTAGGCTAAACTAACTAGAAAATATGTGTTGATTATTAAGAAATATGTGCATTTTTGAATTATTATTTAATGTATAAAGAAGTGTTTTTGATAATAATAGTATAATAATAATAATAATATGTGGCTTTGCTGAAACAGTAATGGATTCAAATTTGACATGCTGTAATAAAATAGAAATTTATATAATTAAATTAATATTATATTGAACAAAATGTTGTTTTGTAAAGAACTAATTTTTAACCAAGAATATATTATAAGTTAAATTATGAATGCATCAATAATGAAATGTGATTTAATAGTACATAAAATAAATCTTAATTAATTAAATTATAGTTACTGAATTTAGACACTCTAATGCTGATAAGATCTAAGATTTTGCTAGCTTGTTGCCAGTTGAATGCAAGTTAACTTATAAAGCTTGCTTCGAAATTAATACAAACTTGTATTGAAAACTCAAACTTGAAAATGCTCCAATTTTATCTATTGAACTCCATCTATATATTTTAGATTTGTGCTTACACCATTATTCAAATCTGAGAAGGGAGTTAACAATTTTTCTTTATAATAGTTTTTTTCAATCAAAAACTTATAATGCTAACGCTATTTATGAAAAAGAAAAATTTTATTTATATTTTAATTAAGAGTTTTCAAACGCAGTAGAACACAGGTATCGCTCGTTATCCTTGGTTATGTATTTTCGCGGATTCTCTTGTTCGCGGTTCTACAGTTGACACTTTCTTTCAATATTCCCTCGCATATATGCAATTTCAGATTGCTAAATGTGTTGCTATGTATCAAAATACAAATACATTTTTAACACAAACACACCAGTTTTTAATTTGATAATTGTTTAATATTTATTTATTCAATTTAGATGTATAATCTGTGAATAATAACAGAATAAGTTTATAAAAAACTCTTAATTAAATACAAGATGGTACTAAATAGGCAAGGTTGATTTCTTTATTATTTACATTTAAAATTTGAACAATTACTTGTGTAATTGTTAAACAGGTCTAATCTTACTGATTGAAAACATTTGTACCAATACATTCAGAAAATATTGCTAGATTTATCACAGGTTTCTGAAAATATAGTAAAATTTCAGCAAAAATTTGATTTGAATATATAAAAATGATTTTTTTAAATTTATATTAATTAAAGGCAGTTTTACTAATTAAATGTCTGTTTATCAGTTAAGTTTTTGTTTTCTCGACTCAAATGTGCCTTTTACAGTCTAATAAACAACTTGTACGGTCACCCTGTTATTGATTACTACAGTTAAGTAGATTACTTTTAATCATACTTGCGTAGAAAATTAACCTCTCAAACTCGTTTAGATAATCTAATATCTATTAGTACTGACTGACGATAACGCTTGCGTATTTCGATTATAAAATTTGTGCTATTACAAATTTTGCAGATTCTAAATTTTGTTATCTGTCAGGAGTCAATAAGTAGGTAGTTTTGTTTAAATAATTCAATATCGCTCTTACTTTTATAATATTTTATTTCTCTTATGATAGGTGTTTCATTTTGTGGTCTATAATAATGACATTATTTCTAAAAGATTAATTTTATTACAATTTATGTAAACGAAATTCACCTTCATATGTTCATGAATGCCAATTTATGTCTAACTGATGGCCAAAATTATTTTAAGTTACTAAATTCAACGTGATTACGTATGCAATTTCTTGAAAACAAAAAATGTTATATGATTATGTGTCATTAAAACTTGAAATTGAATGATAGATATTTATTTTGGTTTTAAAGAAACTTCGTAGTGAATAATTTCAAACTAAAATAACACTCGGGATTATTGCGACGGTGGGGCATTGTGTGATATGCAAATTATTATGAACAAATTAAAATAAAAATTAAAAAAAAACTTGTGAGTATTGTTTATTTATATCTGATTTATGAATTTAAAAAGTTATATCTGAAATTATATAAAAATTCCTAAGATTTTACTATTTATAGTTCGCATGGCAAAAATTTATTAAAATGAAAGTTCAACATGTTGCATTTAAACGTTTTAAAATAAAAATGTTAATATACAAACAAATAACAATAAACTTTTATAGTAGATTTGGAAAATCTAATCATGAAAAAATTGAGGGAAACAATTTTGTAGCCATGTCTTTGTCATCACTCACTTTATCGACGTCATTTGATCGTCGTACTCATTTTACCTCCCATCATCATCACTGCCATCATCATTAACGATGTCTTTTTCAGTTTTCTTTGTGAGCATGAGTATTTCACTCATTTGAGTATTTTTTCTAGTAATTGTAGGTATCTATTTAGTAATATTCATACTTTTTACTTGCACATTTTTTTATACCAAAAAATCATGGTATATGACACCTGCAAAGTTTCGCATTAATTTATTGTATACATTATATACAATATATACAAGTATTATAGCAAATGTGTCACAGTGCTTTTTCTAATCTTTAAGGATTTTTCATACCTAATTTGATTGCCAAAAGTTCGTAAAATTAAAAAGCTACAGTTTTTGCATGTATTAAATGCTGCTTAAACATAGATAAAAGTATTTTTAAAAAAAGTTATATTATTTGGATTGTAATTTGTACGTTATATTTGCTCATTCATTGCTCATTTTTTGTTCTTTTTAACTTTGAATGTAACTTTTATAATTTTAAAGGTCACTTTAAGTTAATTAGATGGTTCTCATAAATTAAATCTTGCTCTTTTCTATTATATCTTTTTGCTTATTTTCTCCTTGTATTTTTCAACAAAATAAAGCAATCATGTCGTGTCAAATGTAATACTTATTTTATTCTTTTCTCGCATGATTGTTAGAACACCTGTTAACCATCGATGAATGATCTGTTGTATTCCATAGAACTGTAAAGCATTTTCAGTGATTGTCAGAGGTGCAATCATAAGCTCTCTTTATATCCACAAAGTATCTATCTCGGCCTCATTTGTATTGTCTGAGTAGACAAAAATTGCTTGAAATCGCACCCGTTAAAAATTCTTTTAAAAATATAGTTTATCATTTAAACCCTGGTTAAGAAAAAACTTATTTAATTCTTATTCCACATACATGAACAAACATAACATTTATTTTCTCGTAATATTATTCAGTTTCAAAATAAAAAATGTTAAAACAGAAAGATTATCATTTCAAAATTGTTATGGCCATATCTATTCCAATGTTTTTTTTCCATAGCAATAATTGCTGTGGCTAAAATTATAGGCAATATTTGTCACATGTGTGTCCACATTTTGTCACATATATATAGAAAATATTACAATTACAACAAGAAAGAGGGAATCTTCTCTATTTATCTTGTTGGTTTACTGACAGTGAGAAAAAGACAAACCAGTGAAAATCCTCAAATCTCTCAACATTGATCACAAGCTATGCTATATGTGGAACAAATTCCACAGGTTTACCACAGACAATAAAAACTTTTTAAACGTAAAAAGAATTCTTTTCATTCTCTAGTCTTGAACTCATATATTCTACTTTATATTTTTCAGTCTCAAAACGAGAAAACGAATTCACAAAAAGTTTAAACTGTAAGGTTAATTTTATTAGAAAAAGATTACAAATTTGAACAAAATTATTTCATTATTTCTATTAAAATTTCAAATGAGTAAACATTTACAAGAGTTATAAAATTGTCTTTACTTTTGATTATGCAGAGTGCGGTACATATATAATAATATGAAACAGAACTTCAATGAATTTTTTCAGTCCATTAATTACTTTTTCATTTTTGTCAAATGTATTGTGAATTTATTTTGAGCATCAAAGAACCGATGGGATTTAGAAATAAAAGTAACGTGAGGCGCTAATTGAAATAAGAAAATAAGCAGTATTTCGATCAAAATAATAGTAATATTTTGATACGAACTTTATTTATGGAATTATGTTTAAAAGCGAGCTAAGAATTTTGTAATAGTTTAATTATAATGTTCTTTTTAATTCTAAATTCTCTTTTGATGAAATATTGCATATTATAAAACTAAACATGAATTCAATGCATTTTATACTTGTAACAAGTTCGCTAATAGCAAGAATTCGGCTATATCGAGCAAGATTTTAATTATATTTTGTTATTAAATATATTTTTAAAAATTTACAAGCTGGTGTCAGTTCGTCATTTCTTGAAAATATTTTTTAACAACAAAATATAATTAAATTGTTTAATAAAACGTATATCACGTCAATCTCTTACGTCTTTAGTTTGTTGTCAATTTTGTTAGACAAATCCGTGCAGTAGATTTTTCTCAGTAACCTCCCCCGTTTCACATGTGAAAAGATATGACTGATATATCGCCTTAAAATAAGATCTATATAACAAAAAATATGCTTTAATGAACATACAAATTACCAAAACTTTGTTTGAACTGTTTGAGCAACGACATTTTAAATCGAAAAAACTTATTTTTAAGTTATAAAATTTAATGATAGATCTCATTTGTAACATATTTTAAATACAAGTTTGAAATGTAACTATTTAGACATTGACAATCAGTTAATTGTAGCTGAATATCTCTTTAACGTAGAAATCATTCAAAATATGAAAAATGTTGACCACGCTGATGAAATAAAAATTTTGTTGATGATGACAAAAATCAGATTTAGTTGTTCCTGTTACTATTACAGAAGCACTCGCTGCTTTAGAAAAGCTCCTCTAATTTTGTGAAACAAATTCGTTTGACTGCGATAAGCATTTAGCTGGATTAATCTAAGTCTATCGTGAAGACAGAAAACTTGAGTTCCAGACAATAAAACTTCCAAGGATGGATGAAAATATAAATTTGTATATTTAGAAAACTTTTTTATTTTGTGACAAACCTATCTAAGATCTGCCTAAATCCCATGGATTAGTCCCATATGGCGCATTCTATGATATCTCTAGTAAGTCTATGCTAAGCTTCGGTTGCACATGTAACACTCGCTGTCCAATCATTTTTTTGCGCAGGCTTCAGTGACTGCGTTAAAAAATTCAACAAGTTTTATTTTTAAAAGTTTCTTTCCTCAATAATCAATAAAATAAAAAGCTTATATACCAATACATTTATTTTCAATTCCCAAATATATATACTGGTAATATTGTAAAAATATTAAGACAAAAAAAGCATCGGGCTATAAATTTCACGCTCATTGACATACTGCCGTAAATTGAAAGGTTTACTTCAATTATTTTATTTTGGGTGTACACTTTCACGGTCGAGTATCCTAAACGTCACCTCTCGTTATCAATACATAGTTCCAAGAGTGTACGTGGGGTTTCCGCCCAAACTTGTTAAGTATCATCCATAAAGAGGTGTTTCAAGTCTATATTTTGTATGCGAGTCATCTCCAGTATACCCTCAGCACTTTTCATTTTTGGGAGATCAAAAACAGCCCTTATAATTAGGTAGAATAATTTTTCCATTTAGCCCGTTCCAGACTACTATTATATGCTTTACTTTTCATTTTCCAATACATTGCTTTTTCAAGCACTTTGTTTCTACCAGACGAATAAAAATGTTTCTTCTTTTCCGAGAAATCAATCTTTGACTCAAGAAACGAGAAAGAAAAATGTCTTTCTCCGTGCTCATCACCTGATCAATGAATGCCTCCCTTAGTTTATCGCACGCCTTGGTTTCCTAGTCTATCTGAGCGTTACCCTGGGAACGTATGATTCGCCCTTCTATTTTAGCTCTCCTCTATATAACGGTATAGGATTTGTCGCAAAGTTCATCAGAGGTTTCAGTTTTCTCAGAATTCCGTTTCTTCCGCTTTCTCTCTACATGAAATTTGAGCAGCAGCTTTACCTTTTAAAAAAATGTTTCTCCACCAATAAAAATATGCAGCAGCTATATTTCACTCAAGAAGCTGCATTTTATTTTAAATATAATACATTTTATTGCTAAAAGTGAACAGGTTACTTTCGTTTGATATAGTGAGAAAAAAACGATAATTAAAAAGTAATATTTTGTTACTTCTATTTGATTACTCATTTATTTTATATTAATTTAAAGTTGAGTTTTCTTTGATAAACGGAATTTTCAGAAACTTAAAATAAAGAGAGTGAATTTTACCTGTACACTTCTGTATGGCTATATAAAAGCATTACTCCTTCATTCCGCTATAATCTTTTAATCAATTTAGCTTATAATTAGCACGTTACTTGAAGTTAAATGTCAGTGACTAGCTAACCCCTATTATTAATGCTTGCTTCGAAACTCCGTTGTTCCAAATAACTCGAAAAAAATAATTAATTGATGTGGTAGTAGATTGGCATATTTCAAATGTTTTGCAGTAAGCTTATAAAATGAGTTGACATGAACTCTCACACTCAGAAAAAAGAGATTATAAAAAAAGTAATATACAACCTAATTTGAGAGCATAAAGTAGTTAATCACAAAATTACAACATTTCAGCCTGGATGATACACGTTTGTGAACATACAAAATTGTAATATATTTGCAGTCTATATATTTTACTTAACATATTTTTATATTTAATGTTTTTATATTAAAGACGCATACA
>JABFPM010006162.1:0-10448 GCA_022817325.1 Idris sp. 1 HC-2018
ACTATGCTTTCTCAGAAGATATTAAAACAAGAAAATTAAAGTAAACTAGTTTAGTTTTGCTAATCCACCAGATTTATTCAACAATTTATATTTTTTCGCTGAATTTTAATGTAATTTTCATGAATCAACCGTTTTTATCACAAATGAAAGCCAAAATTACTATACTCAATTAAAAAATAAGCTGTATTTTACGAAAACCAACTCTATATTATATTTCAAGTTTCTCATTTATGATTACATTTCACGTATTTAATTCAGATAGATGGCCGAAATAAGTTTGCATTTATAATTCCGAAAGCGATGACACATAAATCATACACAAAAGTGACTTTTAACTGAGTTTAACAATTATTATACAATATAGTGTAACTAGACAAAAGTTGAGCACGACGATCGAGGGAACAATTTCTCTGCATCACAATTACACCGAGTTTATTTAAATTCTTGTAATTCACAAGGCAGAAACGCATTCAGATTGTTTTGTTGCTGTATAATTTTAGTGCGTGAACAAGCACATCAAGTCTACCTAGAGGCAGTATTTATTTAACTTGCATATGTTCTCAAAAGCAAACAAAATATTATTTTACCGTGAACTTTTCAACAAAAACTTTATTCTAATTATTTTCTTAAATTAAACTCCAAACGAATTTAAATTTAAAATTAATTTTGTTTTTTTTCACAGATATTGGACCCCAGAAATATCTCGAACCAAGCTAGTAACAAACGCCCCGAGGGACAATAAAGCAGCCATCCTAGACAGTATCGCTTCTTCTTATGCCCTGCAACATCCTAAATTGGCGATGGTGACGTCAACGACTGTGGCGCCGAAAAAGGATGTGAAAATGTATACGGAAAGTCGCGGCTCTTGGCCCTACTACGACTACCAAGACAACAAAGCGCAGATTTTAAACGAGATGCAGAGAAAATTGGCTAACGTGAGCAGCCTGTCGCCGTTCAGTCAGTCCTGGAAAAACACAAACATAAGCTCGGAACACCAGCGAAAGTTTAAAGCGAAACACCATAGGCTGGTGTCAAAGGGAAAACGGTTTCGAGCTCGTAAGTTGCCAAATTAGTTAATCCAGTATTACGTGAAAAAAAAGTACAAGAAAACATACCCTTAATATTAAATAATGTTAGTTTGTAAAATAGAGGGATCAATGTTAAAGCTGTATCAAAACAGCGGAAAAAGTTGTTATTTCACTTAACAAAAGCAATTTTGTACTGAGTTTGCCTGTTATTTGGGAATTTTATTATTTATTTGGAGAATGAGTGTATTTTTGGAAGCAAAAAATTTTCGCCAGTTGAAGTGTAACGTCAAAAACAGATTTACCGATAAGATATTACCCGAGTAAAGAAATTTCTTCTGCTCGATAAGAATGAAACTCTGAAACAATTGATATTATGACTTTCGCATTCAGAATTGTCGTCGTTGTTCCGCACTTTGAAAGAAAAGGAATTGTTTGGGATTTACTTTGACTTCCGGAAAATGGTAGTTTCACATTGACACAATGTAAAGTCTAATTCAACACAGGTTCAGCACTTTCAAAGCAGATATAAGT
This sequence comes from Idris sp. 1 HC-2018, assembly GCA_022817325.1. Classification (NCBI taxonomy): domain Eukaryota; kingdom Metazoa; phylum Arthropoda; class Insecta; order Hymenoptera; family Scelionidae; genus Idris; species Idris sp. 1 HC-2018. The sequence continues at coordinate 1,560 of JABFPM010006162.1, forward strand.
TTTGTTTGCACAGCAATTTAAACTTTACAATTTTATTAATTATTATTTGAACTGCTCGAAATACATTTTACAACTTTTAAATTTCATACATATTAATGTCATACGTAACAGTAATAATAATCAAAATAATAAGAATATCTCAAAAGTCACATATTTGATACAAAGAATTATAATCAGAGATTAATTAATTATTACTTTTGTTGTTTGTTTAAATTTTATACACAGTATAATGTTGTAAAGCATTGCTAATCTATCATCACTGCAGCAGAAAAGCAGTATTATATCACTGCGATAACAATCCGCAATTAATCTATAATGGACTGCTTGGTTAAATAAGGGTTGGTACCAATACTGTCACTTTAATGTGTATTTATCTTTGATTAGAATTTACTATAAATTACGATCAATTACTATTTATTAAATATTTTAAAACCAAAATGTTTACATCATCTTATCATAAATAGAGTAAAATGATTTAATTATAAAATTACTACTACTAATTTTATTTGTAAAAAAACAAGTTCACCTTTTGAAGCTATTAAATAAATTGCTATTCTGAGTGCAAAAAGTACACAACCTACATGTTCCTCACCAATTATTTGAACTAAATTTAATTAAATATACCTCTACAAGTTTATATCCACAAATTACTAGTTAATTTCAATTTATATAATTGACAAACGTAAACACCATTTTTCAGCGTGCCAAGCTTAAGGTTTTTATTAAAAAGCTTTTTGTTGAAAATGACCGTAATCTAGCTCATTTCAACCAAAAATTACAAGCCACGGAGTTTTATTATTAAGCTACAAGAATCGTTGCGTCGACGAGGGCGATATTTATTTTGGCACAGCTGGCAAAGTGTAATATGTGCTGAAAAAGTAGAAGTATTTAGTTATATTTTTGCACCGTCAAATAGCACACACAATTCACAATTATCTTTCAATTACTTATCAACAAGAGATCTATTTTTTATTTATTTTTTAATTAAAACATTTTCAACGATATATCTGCGTGAATTATAACTGACTTGATCAATAGCCACGTTGCTCTGCCTCGTTGATCAAAGGGTTAAACTCTCTTTCAATAGTTATTTTTATACTACCCATGTAACACACAATTTTTTGTCAATATAAGATTTCAATAATATAACATTTTCAAATGACACTTTACTTTTTGTCTTTCTTCTCTATTTATTGATAAACAAAAACCTTAATTTTGTGTAGGTCCACCACGAGATTGTAAAGTCAGTGATTGGGGTCCCTGGAGTGCTTGCAGTCGTAGCTGCGGTGTGGGCGAGACCCAAAGGACCCGTAAAGTCACCATAAAACCGCGCCGAGGTGGCGCCCTGTGTCCATCGTTAAAAGAAACCAAATGGTGCGGCAGCATCAGCCCTTGTCCGGAAAACAATAAATCAACCCTAGACATTTATCGATGGTAGTATCAGAGAGACCACGAGTATACGTGATTCAGATGCCACAATCGTCTAAGACATTCGCAGACTACTGAGTGCAAAAAAGAAGAGGAAGAACAAAAAAAACTAATCATTGATCAAAGCAAAATGAGAGAAAAAAAGTCCCGTCCTTAATGCTGGCAACTCAGGACAACAAAGTCGGTTGAATTGTCACATTTGATACCTAAGAATTGTCATAATTACACAAATAAAGTTCAATCGATCTTTGTTATATTTAGGGCCATGCTGTGATCCATGATTATTATGTACACTGAATCACCTGAGCACAAATTTCATCTTTGGTAACTCAATTTTATTCTTACAACTATTAAGAGCTGAAATTCAACTTTTTATAATGAAATTGTTACAAATAATTTTCAGAAAAAAGCTGAAAGTTAGGAATCTCAGAAATATCTAGGAGAGTTTTTTTTCAAAAGTATAAAATTACTTACCTTTAGGTAGTTTAAGGATTTCAACTTTTTGAATCAATTTTTATTGAAAAACAATTTTAGAATTCAATTTCATTATAAAAAGATTCAGTTAAATAAAAACAAAACTTGTACATAAAATTTAACAGTTCTTTGCCAAACGAAGGCAAATCCAAAATGATGACTTCTCAATATGTAAATCTTGAGTTTACACACAATTAAATTTAATTTAACAATATTTTTATCAAAATTATAAATATTCTTGTAGAATATTAAAACGAAATTTATCTTTGTTTGAAATTAGATTTTTAGAGTTTCAAAGAAATAACATTTTGTAAAATGTAAAGGACTGTACACATTACGTCATGATGTACATAGTTTTCTCGGAGGATACAAAACAAAATAATTAATAAATCACTAGCTTGTAGTGATAATTATAGACAAATGAGATTACAAAACAAAGACCGTTCAATTCTTCGAGGTCACACATATAATTATCTTTACATATAAATAAACAAAGAAATACATAAATAAATATAAAGCTCAAGATAACAAAAAATAAAGTCGACGTTTCGTTAATCAGATCTCTGCAAACGTAACTCGAAGAGATATTTTCGCAATCATATTGAGAAGACTAGTTGTAAATACTGTAGCATTGTAATTTAATAGCAAAGAGTACGCATTTGAAAAAAATAGACAAGCAAAAAGGTGAAACGATCAAAGAAGGGCCCAAAATGACAAATTTCAGAGAAAAAAAAGCGAAAATAGAAACCGACAAACTGGAAAACTAGGGAATTAAGTAATTTCGACAGTAAAAGATTAAGACAAGCGTTTCTAATTCTCAATCCTTCCTGGCGACGTGTTATTTCACTCACGGTGGAATTCAATAAAGCAAGTACCAACGAGAGAGTAAGAGAGATAAATTGGAAAAGCGAAAGGAAGGGGTAAAACGAAAAAGAGACAGATTTATCTTCCAATCGCGAAATCCGATGTGCAATTAAGGGGTCTCCTAGTTCGAGCAATACGATCTTTCGCTTTGCCAGTCCTCTATTAAGACTAATAATAGCCAAAGATTTTATTTATCGCAATGACAAGAAAAGTCTCGTGTGGGACTTTCTTTGCTTTCATTTTTTTTCTTTTTCTCGTACAAAATAGTCAAAGAAATGCCAAAGAAAAATCTTAATTTTTTTTTGTATTTTTACTCGGCCGTGCACATCGTATAACATTTTGTCCAATTTTCAATTAATGAGACGCAGCACGTATTTCTTTGTGGTAGCAAGTAGGAGTGCTCGTTTTTTGCAAGACACGACCTACTTTGCCGAGAAATCAGATTTATTCCATTGAATTCCAACGAAAAGGTACTTGTCTCTTGTTTCAAACACCATTTTATACTTATTGACCAAATATATATATATATAATATATATTTCGATATGAAAAGCATGTCTACGACTTAATGGTGTAATCTAATTATATATTCAATTGTGTTGCTTTTATGAAAAAGTATATGTATGGTTTTTTTTAAAGAGAATTACCATGTTTTATAATATAAATAACAAAAAAAAGTATATATATACTTTTTTTACATAAAGGCCAAAATTATTAAAGATATATAATGTTTCTGGAAACTACGTGTTGCATGTTCAACTTTATGCCAAAGTTACTTGAATGTAATTTGATGATTTTCAAATGATTGTATAAAGTTTCACTGCTGCAAACTTTAATACACTTGACTGTTTTTCCAAAGCAATCAGTAAAAGCATCACATTTCAACTGATTTCTGTCGCATTTGAGATATTATTTCGATGATATAATGTGTATCGCATATTGAGTCGAAATTATATTATATTAAATTGTAAAACTTCATTATGATTATTTGACAAATATAAACTCGCTCCACTGGTGTTCTATTTGCTTGGATTTATATGGTCAACTTGTAATGCAATTATTTAGAATGTTTAATTTTTTCATTAATAATCAGCAAGACTGACAATTATAACTATCTTAGCATTTTAACTTAATCTATTTTTAAATAAAAAAAAACCCTATCTTGACCTACAATCTATTGTTGTCTTTTATCTGATTAACCCTTTCGATCCAAGAATAAATTTGAATTATACATGTAAAACTCAAATTTAAATTAATTATGTAATTGCTGGTGTATTTTATTAAATTAATTCTTGTGTAATATAAAATCTTCTGGATTGCCATTGATATACATATTATAATAAAATAAGCATATCAAAGTGTAATAATAATAGTAAAATATACATATATCATTGTTATAAATTTTTCTTGTAATTTATTTATTTAATAACATTAGCCAACGGATCGAAAGAGTTAAATAATAATGAAAAATTATTATCAAAAACATCTTCAAATAATAAATTTAACTTTGAAAAAGAGACGACTATCGTTCAAGAAACCAAATAAAGTTTTAATGTACTTGACAATCTTTTTATGTAATATTAATTTAATATAATATTCACTGATAAAAGTTAACATTTATTGTAATTTGATAAAAATAATGTAATTAAAATTGATCAAAGTATCCCTGGGAATATATAAAAATTTACATTGTACAAATCTTAATAAATATATTTAAAACATACAATTTTTTTTTACTGGAATACTTATTTAATAGAGTCATTTTAGTAATACCAATATTTTTTTAAACATAAAAACCACAACCCAGAGATAAATAAATTATAACTTGTAAAGAAATTTATTTCACTAGAAATGACATAATATCAGTTTCTAGCAGAAACTTATTTTTATTCAACATGAACGACAAGCTAAATGTTTTATTAAAAAACAATAACAAATGCAAAAGTTGTATTTATAAAAAATAAATTTCTATGATATACAAGAAGACAGAAAAATCAGTATTTGGTGGAATAAAGCGTTTAAAAATATTTTCCAAATAAGTTTTAAACTGATTTAGATAATTACTTTAAGTTTTAATTTATTTATTTTCCTAATTTAAAATTGTAAAATAACAATTTTAAATAACTTAATTTTTTGAAGAAAATAAAAGACCTTTATTTAAAAAAAAAAACTTTAAAAATAATTTTACAAAATAAAGCTCTTTCCAAAAAGTGTATATTAATTAAAAAAAAATTATAATATATAATCATAGATATTATCTAAATAATAATTATACGTACCTAACGCTTTGTATTAATACATTAATTACTAGCGTTGTGTTTTTACGCAAAACATCATCAACACTTCTTTGCATACTTTTTACACATGTTATATTAATGTCAATTACTAATATTAAATCTAACTGTTTTAATTCAATAAATTGTAAACGTTTTTTTCCATAAATTATTTAAATAGTTCTGATTTAAATAATTTATAAATTTGTATAGAAGTATTTCGAACAGTGGATTAATGTCAGTATGTATATGTATATATATACACGAACCTTAATTATCATGCAATGGCACTTGTAATTATATTTAAAAAAACAAAAAAAAATTTTTTTTAACAAAATTATGTAAATGGAAAAATTCACAAGAAAAAAGTATTTATATATTTTTCTTGTCAAATTTGTGGTCATACAAATTTAAGGACAACAAAAAGATAGACTATATTCTAGAAAAAACTAATAATTGGCGTCAATAATAAATGTAAAACTTAAAAAAACATATGTGTTAATGAACAAAAATAACATCATCGTACAAACTGATTATCGTAAATGTTATATAGTTATATAAGAAATAAAAATCAGGTCCCATGCAGTGATTTTATATATTGCAAATCTTCATTAGACACATTTTTATAAAACATTGAATCATTCTGCTTTTAAATACTTTCAAAAAGTAAATTAAAATTTAAATTATCATAAAATTATTAAGCACCTAAATTGAATTTTCTTTTGAATTTAATTTAAAAAAAAATTTATTGCACATCAAAATGTAAAAAAAATGCCTAAAAACACGAGTAAAATTCGATCACTTATGAATGTTTTAAGTACAAGATACAATCAATATTACTTTCATGGAACATTATTTTTTTGAAAAACTAAATATTTATTGCTCATATTTTATTATATTCAATAAAATAGTAAAACTTCTAAATATTTATTCTATACAAAATAACACAATTAATTTTATTAAAAGAAAAATTAATTGAATATCATAAATCTTTTTTGAATGTCATACAAAAGTTACAAAATAAAATACTCTGGACATTCATGTTACACGAAATTTACATGAAAAAAAACGATCAAAATAATTACATTTATATACAGGAAGATTTCGTGTATTTAGCTTTTAAGATTTAGTTTATAGAATTAGATATAAGTATCGTGGAGCAATGTATAACACATAAGTTTATATTACACAATAAAATTTGTGAAAAATGAAGAAAAATATTAATACAATAAAAACCACAAAAATGCAATCAATTAGTCTCATTATTTTATCCAAAACTTAAACTTTTGTCTCTAATAAAAAGCTGTTTGATAAATAAAAAAATGGAATTGAAAAGACACTTATACAGGAATGAACATTATATAAATTTATTTAATACACCTCATCATTACAAGATTACACTCTGCCCTGCACGTTTTCTTGTTCCATATAAATAATTATCATCTCTTTTTCTTTTATAAAATTTCGGCGCAACATTCCTTTCCTGCAAACTTTCGACGTATTAACAATTTGTACAAGAATTATACACGAACAAGTTGTTTTTTTCCAATACCCGCAGCTTCAACAAATTCTTTTACAAAAAAAAAAAATAAAATAGCTTTTCTCAAAAACAAATCTTTTTTCCTGTATACAGAGCATCCTCATACAAACTTCAATCTTGAGCGACTAAGAAAGTTACACTTTCAAATAGTGCAATTTGCGGTTCAGTTCCTCAAACTTAAGAATTTTTCGAATGAAAAAGTCGCCATAACGATGAGCGACTTTAGTGTCTGCAATGTGAATCATGTCGTGGTTGATGTAAAAGTCCAGCTGAAACAAGTACCAAAAAGTTCAATATACCTCCAGTTTACAACAAATAACTGTGAATTCAAAAATTATATTTTGTTACCTCAGATCCAGACTTAAATTTGCCATCCAATCCCGACAGTCCCTTCGACCAAACAACATTCTTCATCTTGTGCTTAAAGCACAATAAATTGATAACAAGCGTATTCACTTCCTTCTCCACGTTGATTTTCTCCTCCTCATTGCCGCTGCTCATAAAAGTTGCCAGCTTGCTCAGCGGCAGTGTCGTATACAGCTTCAAATACGACCTTATAGTCGGCAGCATTTTCTGCTGCATTACCTCATCCTTGAAAACTTTCGTCTGGTGGTTGATCGCGTCCCTCATGCAGTCCCTGAATGTCTCCTCCGGGTCGTCCAAGCTTGAATGAGTGCTCGACAGGAACTTGGGACAGGCAAACTGAAAGCAGCTCTCAAATTCGTTCATGTCCCCCATTTGCATCTTGTACATTTTTTCATAAAAATTTTTGTCTCTCAGTGCATGCTGCAGACTCTCATCGATGTACTGCGGATGCAACACCAGACAAATCGCCAGCAAATAGAACATCCTCTCGGTCTGTCTGTTGATCTGATCATTTTGATAACTGCGAGTGGCAAAGAGCTGCTTGGTCCGCTGGATGTAGAGCAGAATTCCAGTGAACGTGCGAATGGCATCAGCATAACGACGCATCATCATGTAACAAAAGCCTACGTGATAAGCAGTGGAAATCTGGCAGCCTGGCACATGCGAGAAGGCATTTCTTTTGTGAAAGTCCACGTTTTCCAGGACTTTTATCGCTTGATAATAGTCGCCCAGCAGAGCGTGCAAACGCAACAGTCCCACTAGAGCGAAGTAACCGAGCATTTTGTAGAGAGAGTGCTTGCCAAAAGCCCCGGCCACGGAGTCCGGATCGCCGCCATTGGCACAGACTTCCAGCTGGCTCTTGATGTTGGACTTGTCCACCAGAGAGTGAAGAACGTTGAGCACGCAGAGGACGTTCCATTCCTGGTTGAGCTGCAAGCGAACCTCACGTTCGTCGGGAGTGTTTGATGAAAGATTGGCCCGGTACTGGGTGAAGGACTGAAACTGATAGACGAACTCGTCGATGAGCTCCCAGAGCCACTGGTCGGGCAGTTCCAGCTCGATGGGCGTCTCTGCGAGAAGAATGCAGTTCGCGAGGTCGCAGTAGTTGTAGAAAGAGTCGAGACGATTTTTCAGGGTAGGTCCGGGGTTCTTTGCGTAGATGTGCCGGAAGTAGAGTTCTTTGTAGAGGATGCCGAACAGCTGGTTGTCTTCGATGATGTGCTTGATCTCGTCTTCTTCGGGCCAGGAGGATTTCTCGTAGTAAGTGTCGGAGATTTTGGGATAAGCGTCCTCGTAGAGGCTTTGGATCTTGTAGACTAGGCCCTCGTTGATGGCATCGCGAAAGTGAATGAGAAAGGACTCCACCTGTAATTCGATTATTTTATTTTATTGACTGTAGTAAAAAATTAAGTGTTTTTTATGGTACAATTTAAAAAATTGCAATTTTGAGAAGATATTTGCACCAAAATAAGAAAACACGAGTACACTCAATAATTTACTGAATATATGTATAATGTAAACTTTGGATGTTTAGAAAAAGAAAGTATTTAAAGTGAAAAATCCATGAACAAGGACAAATATCCTAACTTCAAACAAATGATATTTTCTTCAAAGTAATTTATGATTTAAGTTAATGTTTATTATATACCCAATTGCAGTAACTTTCATACTTCATGTTTATTAAAAAAATACGTTAATTAATTAAATTTTAGCTCAATGGAAAATTAGCTATTTTATAATTTATACTTTTTTTTCATACTGGTGCAAAGTTGCCCCATTTAATAGTATTATTAAATTTAAGAATTTTTTAGATGACTTTTTTATTTTTATTTGAAAAGTTGTTTTAGTGTTCAAAGTTTATTTTTCTCATTATCAATTTTGAAAAAATATTAGAAAAATTATTTCACCAAAACTAATCATAACTTGTCATATAATTTTATAATCA
>JABFPM010006163.1:0-10447 GCA_022817325.1 Idris sp. 1 HC-2018
TTCGTCTGTTGTAGATGTAAAAATTATATAAATATTTATATATTAATCATGATTATTTAAAAGCTTCAACTTTTCTTATAATCAAAATTTTTAAATGTCAGATCACATTCAAATATTTTTTGCTATTGATAAACTAAATTTCTTAATTTAAAATACAATTTTTCAAAATACATTTACGGATTCAAATTTGAAAAACAGATTAAAAAAACATATATTTTATTGTAAATTATGTAAATTATTTTGAGTCTAACAACTTTAATTTATTTTTGCAATGTTTTTTTATACTTCTGTAATGTTTTTTGAGCAAGTCTCAGATCTTAAATAATATAGGTTTTAATAAAATTGTTCAAATAAAAATATAAAAGATAAATACCATTTAGAAGAATGTTGTTTAATAAAGGAATACAGCATATATAAATAATCAAATAAAAATGGAAAACTTGTTCTAGAAAATTGTTAATTGTGTTAATATTTAGTTTTTTTTTTCATTTTTATTGTTATGTACAGCAAAAAGGTGTTCATTCTGTTAAAAAAGTTTAATCTTAATTATTTTTATCTTATATGCTCTTCTTATAACAATTATGTTATATCATATTAGATTTAAGATTTGCCTTTTTAAGCTTTAAAAGCTGGCATTTAAGATTCAAAATTTGTTACCCACCCTTTTTCATTTTTATTTTGTTAAAAATACAACGCTTTAATGATTAGTAATTTTCTACGAATCCGAAGGAATTCGAACAAAAAAACGAATTACTTTATTGATCTCAATATTTAGTAAACATAAACTATTTATAATAATTAATTCCTTGATTTATCTGCTTAATAGTATATTATGCAACTAGGGACGCATATAGGCGTTTTTAACGAGAAGCCCATTTTCGTCCCAAGTTACATACGGTGTTTTTTTGCAACAAGTGAGAAATAATAGCGGTTTTCATCCATGTGTTGCGAAAAATATATACTTTTCCCACAGTTCCACTGTGAAACAAAAATCTTCAAATTTGCATGAGCAGGATTTTTTGATAGCGTTCTAAATATGTTAATTCAAAATTAAATTCACATTTGATACATACCCTTTTGAGTGAAACTTGCCTTAAATTTTTCATACGAACTTTACCTCTAACACATACTAGTGCATAAAAATGTTAAAAGTAATTTAAGAGAGTACATAGTAACCAATGTATTTCTGAATATCTCATATTATACTTTTAATATAAATTTATTATGTAGAAAAAAAAACTTTGCAAGATTTACACTTTCATTATTACACCCATAAAATTCACATTACTATCTAGTTTTTTAAACAGCTACATTTTATCCAATTTGGAACTGCAAGAAAAACATAATTGATATTTCAAAGTTTTTCTTTATTTGCTTTATGGATACTTTTTTTTTTTAATTCTTCACTACATTAGTTGCTCAAAAAGTACACGAAAAATTGTTCATTTTTATAATATCTCATGTAACAAATTTTACTATAGGATTAGAATTTATCATATTTTTTTAATTGTTCAAAAATGCAAGAAATTATTATAATACGTATTTGATGTAAAAAATAATGTTCAGAATTACAATGAATCTGACAGTTAGAAATTATTCTTATAACAAATGATTAATGCAGAGAAATAAAAAAGTAATTTTTGAAAAAGGATAAAGAAAAGAAAAAAATTAAAATGTAAATAAAAACTATACTAGAATAAAACTGGCTCATGTGTGTAAATATGATGTTGTTACGTATAATTGTATTGATTATGTACTTGTAAATATCAATAAATTAATACATACTTATAAGAACTTTCTTTTTATTTCATACCTGACAACAAAATAAAATATTAGAAATGAAAAACAAACTTACACTAAACTTTTAATTTTTTGTTTTGTTCTTTAAAAATATTAAATATTTTGAGTTTTTTTTATTCGGTTTCGTAATCGAGATTAAGTTTTCTTAGTTCATAATAAATAATTTGCTTAAAAATATTAGTTTGGTTGAAGGATCATAAAAAAATTCTTTTTTTAAAAATAGTAAAAATATCAATAAATTACTATCCTTAAATTATCAGGTGAAATATAGTTTTTATTTTTAACTTTATTTTGTTTTACTTTGTTCACTTAATAAAAAGAAGTAAGTAACATACATTTAAAACTACTACCTAAGCGCCACGTTGAAATGAAGAAAAACTTTAAATCCATCTCCATGTGCCTGTCTGAGTCCTTGGCTACATACTTAAAGTATCACACAAGAGTAGAGAACTAAATATAATTCTTAATTTAAATTGAATAAACCCATTAAAACAAAATATCAAAATGAATGAGGATCCAAGAAAAAGTATAGAGTCTATGATGGCCCAAATTATTGACGATATTGATCGAAAATATATACGAAAAATGCAGGTAAATCATTTTTAGGTTATGTTTTTATTGCTAACAAATTCATTATTGACTTATGATAAACGTAACTGAAAAAAGTTTCAAAGATGAATAAAAATATGTATAATTTAGCTAAAATAAATTGTTTGTTGTAAGATAATTAAATTATCAACAAGAAATACCTGTTATTTTGCTCATGATTGTGAAATAATAAAAATTTAAACAAAAAAAAATCTGTATTGTTGTATTTGTTTTTTATATACTTTAAATTTTATGCAAAATAAAAATATTAATTATTAAAATAATATAAAAATTAAATTTAGGTCAACATGTACAAATGTGCTTCTAAATGTTGTGATAACTCAGTAAAGTCAATCCAGGAAATCCAAAGATGTGTTGATGAATGTACATCACCAGTTGAAAATGCTCAGCAATTAGTTCAAAATGAATTTGAAAGGTCTAAGGTAAAGTATAATAATTGTCTGCATCATTAGAATTTAAATAAAATGATTTACCAAGATAAATACTCAACATTTTTAATGTATTTAAATATAATTACATACATAAATATTAATATATTAATTAGAAAATATGATTCCAGAAAAGATTAGATAGGTGTTTTGAGGAATGTGGTGACAAATTCAAAGACAAAGTAGGACCAAATCCAACTAATGAGAAAATGATGAAATATCGAGGAGAGCTTGAAACTTGTACAACCAAATGTTTAGAAAACTTTTTGGATGTGTTATCACAGTTAAAGAAATCTATAGTGAATATATTAGATGAAAAATGTAAATAAATGCAAAAAAATTATTTGCAATAAGCAATTTTCATAATCGTTCTTATATTGAAAAATAAAATAGTTTAATAAAATGAGTTATATATAGGACTTTATATTTTATTTATTGCCTTTCTCTGATAAACATATTCAATTTTTTAAACATTTTCATTTACTAATAAATATAAAAAAATTGTAATAAAGTTTAATTGTAATCTAATTATAAAAAAAAATATAATTTTGAAGAAATATTTAAAGTAATTAAATAAATTTGTCTACTTCTTGATAATAAACATTAGAAATAACTTATAATTAGTAAATTTTAATTAAAATAATATTGATAAAGGTAGTATAAGAAATAAAACATTTTTATGATAAAATGCATGATGATTGCGTTTATTAACTTGTGTTCTGGTTGTTTAAACCAGTACATTTCATTGAGTCGTATTAACAAATTTAGCGTTGCAGTTGATACCATTATTTTATTGTTACAATAGACATGTTGTTTATTGCACACTTTTCCATGATATAAAATCTGTTCATTCTCGCTCAATACAAATAATCGATCAAAATGTATCATGCAAAATTGTTCCATTTAAAAAATACAAATATCCAAAGACAGTTCTTTTCAAATAAAAAACAAAAATAATTTAATATAAATATTAAGATAATATATAATTTGTGATTCTTAATTGTTTCCTTTCTCATATGGACTCTTCTTAGTATTGCCATATACGATCTCTTTTTTTTATTCCGAAACTGTATTATATATTAACGTCAATTTTCAATCTAAAAAAGGATGTGAACTTTTGCGAAGCAAAAACAAGAAATTTTGTAACAGCCGCGAAAAACCGCGGATTATACTATTTGTATAAACATCAGTGGCGCCATTTATTTTATTAATACTTACGCACATTTCGCATAAATTTGGGACACGAAAATTAATCGAATTTTAAGTCCCCACTTTTCTTTTAAATTAGTGTCTAATTTTTTATTAATTCAAGTGCTGCCACCGACGCTTAATTTTGTATCGGCTTCTCGAAATTACGTCAAATCTAAGCTCCCAAACGTGACATTATTTTGTTTATTAGTCAAATATAGTTTTCTCTTTTTTTTTCTTTTTCTTATTTTTATGTTCTTTTTTCTTAAGGGGGATTGAAATGGCACTAGTTCTTAAGAAAAACTATTTTGAAACAAAAAAGAACGGGCTTGGATGAGAACGAAGAGGCGTTATCTGAAAGTTTTCACATTTCAATCAGTCAGAATATTCGGACTAGATTATTCGCATTATTGAAATCGCTTTAATTCTTACCAAACACCGATGTCACGTTTGAGTAACAGCGCTTATGTTTGGTATGAAACAAATCAAAACTTAAACAAAAATGTAATAATAATAATTACGATAACGTTATAAAATGTTGCACAGACACGGCTAAAAAGATCAATAACAACACGACAAGTCGCGACGAACTCGATTGATATAGGTAGATTTAAAATTTTGCTTTTTTTTCATCAAGCCTCGGGGTCTTACAAAAATATTGCCCCGGCTTTTCACGAATCGAGTTGGCCGCAAAAATCCGAGTTGCCATTGCAAAACAGAATCAACTTTTTCCTAATCAGACTATAAATTGATTATAAATCAATCTCCGACCTTTCATTGCTTAATTTAATATCAGAATTAGTATGTTCTAGAAGACTGGAATCAAGTTCCATCGACTGGCTTTGCCTTATGTTATTATTTTTTGAAGCGCAAGTACGGCCTTTGACCATACTTTTTACATGTAGAGGGCACTGCATAATTTAGCTAATCTCAATTAATTTATTTTTATTAAAAACAGAGTATTTGTTTTAAAAATCAAATGTAAGCAATTTATGACCTTTAAAAAATACTGGGTTAATTGAACAAATTTTATTGGTGAAGAAAAAATTGGTACATACATGATTAACAAAATTTTCATACAAATAATAATCGAATAATTGCTTTTGATCAAAATTTCATTTTGTTGACTTCGATTTTTTTACGTTATAAGTTATTTAATAACTTTACTGATTTTAATAAAATTTACAATTCATTTTAATGAACAAAAAAATCAAAATAAAGACAATTATATACATTAGATTTTCATTTAACTGAAAATCGGATCAAATTTAATTTCTGATTAAGTTCATCATTGTAAAAATACATTTATCTCCGAATCGTCGTCGATAGTGTCAAAATATCATAGAAAGTATCGTACCCTCTACCGTACGCAAAATAAAAGCTGCATTTTGCGTTGCTTTATACTTTTTCATAATACATAAATTGTCTATAAAAAAATATAAAAAAATGGACTCTGAAGAATTGCTTGTGACTTTTGTTTGAATAAAAAAAAAAAAGTTATAAGAAATTTTCATTTTTTGTTCTACCTTTTTTTATAAATAAAAATAAAAAAAAATGCAAACTAATCCCAAAAATGTTAATATAAGCTTTTCCAATGTTGTTCTTTGCTGCCATAATTTTAAAAAATTATCTAGAAATAAGATAATCGCGATTTCACAGTCACAAACAAGTCTTCACGCTGTGACTGCTTTTTTATTCGTTTTCTTTTTAATTTAATAAAAACAAAGTACACATCATTAGACAATGTAAATTTAAACATTCCAAACAACTTGAGGAAAGATTTGAGAATCAAAAACTAATAATTTTAAAAAAAAATTAATAATAATAATAAAAAGAAGACATTCAAACAAAAGAACTAGAGAGAGATAGATAATGAGATATCATCTCGTATGTGGGAGCAAACTATAAATTTCGAGCGAAGGACTTGAGGTCGTTATTAGTTCTTTTTTTGGCACAAAAGCCGGAGATAAAAAAGTGTTTAACAACGTCTATTCTTATTTAATTTGCTTATCAGCAAGCTCCCACATATCAAAATGTACGCGTCAGCCGGGCCCAGCAAAAAGTCGACCATAGCGCCGCCTATCGCAATTTTTTTGCGAAACATTTTTGTTTATTTTATTTAATAGCTGCTCTTTAGAAATAAAAACACAATTTGCTCTTTTTTGTTGTCGCAGCCTAATAAATGCTATTAACGTCAAGTTGGAGTCCCCAGTCTTGTGGGTCGACTCAAGTCCCAGATGGCGCCCCAGAAGCATCGCTCCCCCCTCCTCTTCACACTCATACAATCATTCTCAGCACACTCCCGTCATCTTTTTGTTCTCCCGTGCGGTTCGCTAAGTCACTTTTGAGAATAGGCTTAGTGCTTCCATCCTTGTTTTTTCTACTTGTCTAAATCTTGTAAACAAATCAATTCTCGCAGACAAATGGGGAAGCGTAATGGCGACTTTTTGGCATCGCCCTCACGCGTCCGCACAGGCCGTATTTAGTTTGCTGGTTTTTCTTTAACAATACTTGTTCGAATGTACAATATATAATTGTTAATAATTGTAATACTGAGCAGTCCGCATTAGTCTATCAGATGTGGCTTCCAATTGCGGAGGAAAAAAGAACAGAAGGAGAACAAAAAAAAGGCGGCTCGCGGATCGTCCGCAAATGCATTTGTCATGGCGCCGGCTTAGTTTCCAAAGAATTTGTCACAAAATTTTGTATTTTTTTTTTTTCTAATAAATCACAACCAAAGAGAGTATATATTGTGTAAGACCGATGTTGGCTCGCCGGCGCCACTTTGCGAGCGGACGATTCGCGCGCGCGAAGCTACGCTTTTGAGGTAGCACCAGATCGGATAGATAGTTGTTACTGACAGAGACGAAAAAAAAGTTTGAAAAGAAAAAAAAGCGAAAAAAAAATAATAAAGAAGTAGACACTAGGAAAGTTGAATTTTGCCTACACGGATCTCAACAATGTCTGCACCGTCTTGAAGGGACTGTCACGCGATTGTTTACCAAAAGGTGTAACCCCCTTCTGTTCCTCCTCCTAAGAACGAGCCTTTCTTCTGTGAAAGTGCGACGCTGTGACCGGCCATCGCGGCCAATTGTGCCGCGTTTGCAGCGACACCTGGTGGTGGTGGTGGCAAAACTGGTTGCGAGATTCCGTCAAACCGGGTACCTTCGAAGCCATTCTGCAATTTTTGTTCTTGTTAATAAAGCTTGCTTATCAAAATTGTGTTGCAAATAAATTCGCAACACTTGTTAATCTAACAATTTGTACCTAACAAAACTAATTAAATTTATTTACTAGTTTTGTTATTACTTGTCTAGGTCGTGCAAATATTTCTAAACATTTACGGAGAGATAAAGGATCTTTGGGAAGTATTATTACACAAAATTATAATCACTCTTGCTGTGAATTTGATTTTAAGAATGACTACATTTTGTGTAACAAAATGAACTTGCGGGGAACGGTTTCTACTCATATGAAATAGTTAATCAAATACAAAATATTACATAATTGAAAGAAATGTAATATAAATAAGCGTCTCTCACAGGTACGATATTATACTACAATGGTAAAAGAAGTTGCGTAAATTTTATGTATCTATTAAAGTACATAAATTGAAAATTTTATGTATCAAAAATTTTACGACTATTTTCAAGTCTCTGAACAAACTTTGATTATTCGACAACTTTTCATATGAATAATAAATAGAATTACTCACAGATACCATGATAGTTGGTCGCACAGGAGCTGGCTGCATTGCGGCAGCTGGATAGTAAGCAGCAGCAGCGGCTAATGGCGGATAGTATTGCAGTGGACCATAAGCTGTAGGATATCCAGTTAAATATCCTCCTGGGTATCCCTGACCATACATAGGTTGGTACATCTACCGAAAAAAAATATTCGTTTTAGTAAATCTAATTCAAGAAAAGTAATGTTCTTTTGTTGACAATTTTTTCTGCAAAATATAATTAAAAAAATAAACTTACCATGGGATGTGTAAGTGTTTGATCATATGTTGGAGGAGCAGGTCCTTGGGTCGCAGCATAAAGCTGTGGTTGATTTGGAAAGACACCATATGGTGAAGCACCTGCAACTGCAAGTTTTACAAGATAAAATTAATATTTTCTGTAAACATAGAATCTTTTGAAATTAAATTTTGTTTGTTTGTTTTTCATTTTCTTACCACCATAGGTTGCAGGCTGCGCCGGTGCTGGAACGAAACCAGTTGGTGGGTGCGGGGCCACAGGATATGCTGCAACATACACAAAATTGATTGTAATTCAACTCGCAAAATGTCTTTCCATTACTAAGCCATTGGCATGTAATATACCACATCCCAAAACGAACGACTCGCATTACCGGTCACTAGAGCAAAGAAAATATTACAACACTTGAGAGATACGTAAGGCGTGTCGTTGTTGAATCGTTTACAACGTCTTATCAACCCAAAAATAACGACTCAATTTGTCATCTCAAAGTAGAAATTTCAATGTACGAACAAAATGTACTGTGCCAAAAAGGACCGACAGAATTTCAAAGACGTTTCAAACGTTTCATGTCTGACGCTAAAATTGATATTTCCCACACCCAAGTATATCTTACACATGACATACACCATTTTGATCAAGATACTAATTGAAGCTCAAACAATGTTAGTCACTAGATAATGATGAAATGAAATAACTAAAAACAAATTTGGTATTTCGCCAGCTTAGCTCCCATCGAATGTTTTGCCATTTATTTTATTTTCCATCTATTTATCAGCAATTTTTTTCCAACACTTAAGTCCATGGCTTTTAGACGATTGAGATAAGACAGGCTCTTCACCATAATCTCCTCTGTACATGTTTTTTTTTCAAAATCAATAGTTTCTGTAGATTTATTATCGTCTAATTTTATTTATAATTGAATTAACTTGGTTCGACAGTAGAAAGAAAACTTTTTGTTGCCAATTTTATTGTGGAGCTATTGATGTTAACAAAACATGTACAGACGTTAAGAACCCTTTAAGAGAACGATACTGTAAACTTGAAAAGTGATCTAGTGTCCAGCGAATGCCAGTCAAAAAAGGTACATATTTGTTGTTGAGCTGACGTTCTCCAAAAGATGTTCGACATGTGACCTACCTTTTACTTCTAAAACTAAGGTATAATACGAACCGATCTCAAAGCAAATAGCGTTACGCAATCAAGATAAAAGCCAAATACATTCGACTAACAGTAGAATCTGAGAGTAAACTGTGACTCACGAAATGATTATTTTTTATTTTCAAAATAACACACTGGACACTGCAAAAGAGTGCCAAAACAACAACTGTATTAAGTCAAGTCCATATAATAAAAGAATTTTATACATAGAAAAAAGTTGGTGTTGTACAAAATTATTGTTCAAAAATGAGTCAAACGACAGAGAACTAGAAAGGTGCATATTGGCCTATTGGGATTCAGCATCAATATTGTGCAAATCAAGCTATCTGCCACGGAAATTTTGTTCAAAAAGTTGTATTATTGCTAAAAGTCGAACCTGATCCCAATATTCTTAATTACAAAAATACAGTAATAAGAAAAAATTTTGTGCACGATGCAGTTTTGTTACGTGCAGTTTAAATTTGACGTGCACAGTTTAAGATACTCTCAGATTTGATTAAAGGTAACAAAAGTGATTGAGTCAACAAAAATTTGAATTTTGAACAGAGAAACAAAAAAAATAGTCCAGTCGAACGTTTAAAAAACGGGCAATATAACGAGAGACGAGTCAATTTGTTATTAGTTATTATTAGTTTTGTGAGCTGCAAGCAGTCTCTCATTATACTTTTTTATTTTTATTTCATTATTATTAACTTGTATTCTTTTCTTGAATCAAATGATTAAAAAATTATTCAAAACAACCGGAATGATCAAGATTTTTTTTCTAATTTAAATGTAATTAAGCTTTTTGCTTTTATTTTTTTATATTTTTTTTAATAAGTCGAAAATGTAATTGAATCATTTGATTATCCAAAGATTAACCGAGAAGTCGTGTTCGAGCGGTGAATGTGTAATTTATACAATGAGTACAGTGGTACGATGATGATGCGTGCGCGCATTATCCACAGCATCATTGCAGTATTGTCACGCACGCATTACATGTGAATTACATGTATACATATGTGTGTTGGTCAACCTATATGTATACATGTACAAAAAAGGAAATAAAAAAATAATAAAAAAAAGAAAAATAAAACAATGCTTTACACACTCAATGTGCGCACTCGTACAGAGTAATAAATATTGTACGCGTGCGCACACATGAATATATATATATATAATATGTATGTATATTCTCAAATTTCACACATTCAAAAATTCGTGACAAGGTTCAGCAAACCACAAGTTTCTGCAAATATCCAATAAAGGTTCAAACATGATTAAAAGTTTTGTATAACT
>JABFPM010006164.1:0-10445 GCA_022817325.1 Idris sp. 1 HC-2018
TTTCCCCCCGAAATTGATATTTTTGCTTTATGCAATCAAATATTTCCTTTCTCTGGGATGTATAGTGAGTAAATATAAGAAAAAACCTTAACTTTTTAAAATGAAATACAATTTTATCGATATTTTTGAAAAAGTCCCCCGAAAATCGGCTAAAAATGCCGAAAACCGTTTTGCGACATTAAAAATCGAAATATCATGAAATCTGAGGGCCCCAATGCATTTTTCGTATCTTCATATCCAACCATAACATATAATGCTCAAATATATAAAAAAAAAATCCGTCATTTTTTTTAGTCCGATTATAGAAAGAATGACACTTATTCAATTTATTAAATTAATATATCGATGGCAGGGTGTCATGAAAACTTTAGGATGACAGAATTTTAATTTATACAAATTATTATTTGTTTATGCAAAAGTACATTATACAAATGTACATTGGTTTTTAAAAATATTTTACCCAATATATTTATGGGTTTACGATTATCGTGCCTTCAGTTTTGGCTTTCTTGGACAAAGTTAAAATATGACTTACTATGAAATGATTAAAATCAGCTTGGCGGGTAGATAGATTCTGCTTGCCCGCCAGTTGCAGTTACCGTGCTACAAAATTTACGTTATTGGACAAACAGAATCTGCCGTCTTATAACTTGCAAATTTTGCTTACTTCTAGGTGCTTTCCCAAAAACGCAGATTTTCGTGTAGGAATTTTTATAGAGCTAAAATTAGTTCATTAATAAAAAAAATCCTTTTCAAATTTTGTTTGGCCAAAATAATTTAAAAACTAAATTAATATTAAATTTAAACAAAACTTGTACTTTTAACTAACTTTATTTTTAGTAAATGGTATCAATTTCAAATTTTATCTAAAAGTAGTATAAGATTTCGATAAATATTATAAATACATATTTTCTCGTTCAATGTGTTGCAGTGTTCCGACGGTAGAATGCAAGTCGGAAACAAAAATATTGCGTGGTTCTGATGGGAGGCCAGCGCCTTTGCTTCGTTCCAGGACCTTGCCAGCGATTGTAGCACCTGGATTAAATATTCTTCAAGCACAAATCGATGCTCGCTACAATAGTAAGTTGACACAAAATTATATCGAGGTAAAAATTTAAGTAAATTTTAGCATGCACATGGGGAGACCTAAAACAACTGAGGCATTAATGCTATATGTCTAGCGAAGCCACGTAGATACAAAAACATAGTTAATAAATGTCGCAGCCATGCGTACAAAAGACTGAGGCGATTTCTGCGTACATTTGTTTATTCGATAACTTTTCTAATGTAAATTATCATTTAATGTAACTGGACAGCTTTCAAAATTCTAAAATTGTAGCTAACAAGTCTAGAACAGTCCAAAACGTTTAATTGTTGACTCAAAAAGGAATAAAGGTATATTCATAACTTTTTGTTATTTTATCAATAAATTTACACAAACAAGACTAGAGCCTTCATAATTATATTTGAAGTTTCTTGTTTCTTTTATTATCGGATATTAATTATATGAAATTAACTATTTTAATTAGAGTTGATACATTCAAGGTTATAAACGTTTTTTTATTAAAATATTGAATTTACTTTTAAAAAATGCTTTCTAATCGGTTATTACACTAATTTGATATAATGCTTAAGAAAACTTTAAAATATTCTACAGTTATTAAAATTTCTAAAAAATATTCCATATGCTATCAAAATTTTTGAATCTAGAACATTTCTTCTTTGCGTCCAAATTCTGTGTTCTTGAGTCCAATATATATTTCTAAGTGTAATAACAAACAAATTTATTCTTAAGAGGTAAAAAATATAATAATGTAAGCAAATGCAAGAACGTATTTTTGAAGCAAGAACTAGATTCTGAAGATTAATCGTTAATATGTCTGAGCAACATTCAAAAACACTTTTTATGGACTAAATCATTGATGAAAGATCTGATATTCATGAATGTCGTCCTATGTTTTCTCGAACGAGTTACTTTGTACAATAATGTAATTTAAAATAAAGTCAAATTATAATTACAATTTTGTTTTCTGTATAATATCATATTACTGCATTACTTTTTTTTTATAAACAAAGGGTTTATCAGGTTAAGCATGTGAAAAATGCCCTTCAGTCAAAATGTCCAATTTTTATACTTCTCGATAGGGATTGTTTTGAAACTATTTTTCCTAGATTTTCAGCCCTAAAACTGCCAAATAATAATAATAAGAATGGATTTTAGAAAAATAATTTTTTACAATCTTGTGAATGAATGAAAAAATCTAAAAAAACACAAAAAATATGCCAATTTTCAAATCGAGTTTTCATTAATAATAAGGCGCGTATTAAGTCCATAATTTTTCTATAAAATTGTCTTGTCAAAGTGTACAACATATATTTTTTTAAGATTTTTTTTTTGACAATATTGAACAAAATTATAATTTTTTAAAAAACCAAAATTTAATTGGACGCCAAAATGTTTGTCAACAAATGGTTTTTACTTTCAAAATGTTGTAATAAGTTATCTAGAATTTTTTAATATTTTTTTCAAATTCAAATGAAAAAATAATAATACAATTTTAAAATATATTTTTTATTAATAAATAAACATTGCATGAATTTTTAAATTTTTTTTTCGTTAAATAATATTAAAAAAATGAAAATTTAAATTATTTTAAAAAGAAAGTTAAAAATAAACAATAAATGTTTTATTTTAATTTTGATTATTGTTGGCAAAATTACACTGTATTTATGTTTGTATAAAATCACTTTTGGGATAATTTTATTGATAATATGATACATGAACATGAATTGTAAAGTGTAACTATGTACGTTTTTAAAGAGAAGAAAGAAAAATATTAGTCAATAGGTGAAAATAAATTTATTGACAGTTATATTTCAAAAACCATGTTTTAATCCTCGTTATCATTTATCACCGGCGTGACATCTTGAAGCTTGAATAGATCACTTAAAATTACAGCAGGTTTAATTATTCTTGCCAAATATCGAGCATTAGAAAGATGATAAATAATTGCAGCTATATGTGAGCTCTTCCATTTGCACATTCACAGCAGTGTCTTTTTATACCAGTTATGCTTATAGAATTTGGAACATATTCAATTTTACACTTGTATATTTTTGCATATTGCAGAAATATGACGAGATTGAACACAGAATCTTATAATACTTTGTTGTTTTTTCAGGTAACTTAATTTTATATTATTATCTTCATTCATCATTTTTGCCAAATATGAAATAGTTTGTGAATACTGGCAAGGTCCCGTAAAAAACACTTTTAGATTTTTTTCAGTCAACTTTGCAAAATCTGTCAGATCCGTTGAAGATAACTGTAGAAAAATAACTCTTTTTCGGTTCCAATTGTTTGTTTCTACTTTGTTAGCCAATGTGTTTTCAATGTTAAGTTGAAACTCCATTCTTGATAATGTTTCATCTCGATTTTCCACATCAGAATTTAGACGTTTTCCGGATTTTTTATTCAAGAAACAAGCAATTCTGACATATGATTTAATTGAGGTAAAAGTTATTATCAAATTGATTATGCAAAAGTCTGAATTTTTGTCTTAAGATTCCATGCACTGCTCCAACTACCCAACGTATTTTTGTCATCCTACGAGATTCGTTTGAATCGGTAGTTGTTAACTAATCTCTCTTACCTGTAAAATTGTTAAATTCATATTATTATTTTATTCAAATAAAAATTATAATAATTGTTATGAAAAACTTTTATTTAAACCATGTTTATCTTTTAAGGCAGGCTTATACACCTTGTAATCTAATTCTTCTAATTTTTTTTTACATCTCGAGATCCGCGGTCTACGATGCAAATATCATTTCTTTGCATAAGATTTTTTAAGCCTTCTAGATCTGTCATGACATTTTTCATAATCTTAGCATCATTTAAATTAGCTAAGAAAGTACTAATTGATTGTCTATTTCTAATAATTTTTTAGCAACAATAGAAATTTTATTTTTAATAAAATTTTCTCTTGATTTACTTCCAATACCAAAATGTTCAGGCAAAATATCTTCTTCAAAAGCTTTTAAAACTGAGCAACAATATTCCGAAACTTTTTGTCTAATTAAACGTATTGTTTAATCTAATTGTGGCAGCAGTCAAACTGGTGGAATTTTTCATTGATTTCATCATCCCATGAATTTTGTTTATATTGTCTCAGGTTAGACTTACAATTTTTTTTAAATATAATTATATGTAATGAGTATTTAAGTCTAAACACGATTAAGTTTTTGTTTAAAAAAACAAGTATTGATTATCAAAATACAAACCTGTGAAAACTTTAATTCTTTATTCAGACAAATTGAAGTCTCCAATTTTGATCATAAATGTTTGCATCACATTTTACTGTTAAATACTCTAAGTAGGTTCTTTATTCAGCCACTTCGATTATACAGGTGTTTGAATGAGCTCGAAGATTTCTTAAATCTTCTTTATAAACTTGATATTTTATTAAATGATTTTTGCAGCAACGATTACCTTGAGAGACAAATAACCTTTTTTTTATACAAACTTGTCTACGAGCATTAATGGGTATAGAGACAATATTTGACTTTGATCCATAAATAAAACAGTATGCATGAGAGGTTACTACACGTGACATAGGAAACTCCACAATTTCAGATTTTTGAGGCTGTGTGGTCTTCGTGTTCGATAAATACGTAAGATGGATCCTGTGAAGATGAATCACTTTGACTTTGAGAAGAAAACAATTCTTCTGCTAAGTTCTGCGAATCTGTTGAAGAACATACAGTTGGTTCTTTTTGCTGCTCTGGTTTCTTTTCATACGCAATTTTTCGACATTTATTACATACCTCTTCTCTAACTTGTACATCTTTTTTTAAAATTGCTGACAGTTTTGTTACCATTTTAGTTGAGATTATCCCATGCTTTTTTCCCCTTCACTTGCCACATAATAAAACTTCTACATTTTATGCATTTAGGATGTTTACTTTCTTTAGGTACAGCTTCATCCATTTTGATATTTGATTAAAGACTTTTATTTTTAAATTTTCTGGTACTTTTTAGACCCAGTTCTCAATTAGAATTTATCATATGATTTGCATTTGTTTTTCTGAATTTATAAGCGTGTGAAATGAGACACCCGATGAGAATTAATCGTCGTATAAGATACGCCACTCGACACCAAGGCTCAAACTCAGGACTATGAGATAAGTTCTAGACATAGCGATAAAATACGAACAACTGACATCAGCACCATCATGAATTAGCATCACATTTTATGCATGTCAACTTTAAGACAAGTGAATGTCTGCACAGTGGATAAGATGAATGTACCTCCTGGAAACTGCAGAATTACTAAAGGTTGACTAGCTGCAGAGGATAGACATCATACAATGAATGAAGTTGTTGAACACCAGCAACAAGCACAAAGCTGTCTATGAATATCAACAACACTTTCTGAATGAAACAAATCTTTTATAATAGGATAGTTATAGAATAATAACCAATAGAATTCTTTATTTTACCTTATTTAAGCTATAACTATTTACAAGTTTACAGTTTCAGAAGATCTCGAGAAGTGATTATAATCCGAAAATTCATACCTTTTATAGCTGCAAAAACTCGGTAAGTTCGTTTAACCAAATAATTGTACTTCGCGCCTCTTCTTCAAGATCAATTGTAGTTGTTTAAAGCAAGTTACGGCTAAAAAGAACTGTCTAAAAAAAAATTCACAACATTTTTATATTTTCTTAATGGAGTTATAATCTTTTATAATTAACTAAAGCATGATTATTCTGGTGATTTAAAATCGCATTTGCGAAAACAGCTCTATTCTCTACTAATTCTAAATTATAATGTTTGGCGAAAACGGCGGATTTTCGTGTCCAACTTGCTGTTTTTCGAATAGTGTCTAACAATACGCCCGCCTGATTTGCAGCCGAGGTAGCTGCATGCCGCGTAGAGTGTTAACAAAGTAACTAACTTAAGAGATATTGTTTTCAAATCAAAACCTTCGTTATCAGGTAAGGATGAAAAATAATCTAGTACTATACTAGGGTCCCAAGTCGATTCGTACTTGGGTGTTGGCGGTTTCAAATTAGTACAACTTTTCAAGAAATGTTGAATTTCCGCATTTTCGGCAATATGCGGCCCTAGCAACATAGCAATCGCTAATTTAGCGGAGTTTAACCTTCCGATGCCCAAGCGGGGCGACTTAGTTGCCTCAGAACTCAAATTTTCTTAATAATTTATTACAAACATTATAATAAGTCTTGAACTTGAAAGTATTTTAATATTTTGAGTTATAAATGAAATTCAGTTAGTAATTGAATCAATAAAACAATTTTTTATTAACAAATTATCCTTCCTTATACAAATTAAATTTCCTTATGCCTGTATTTACAAGAGTTGGGTATGCAGCTAGTGAAACCTCAAATTATTGTTCGAAGTCAAAATTTAAATGGAGTTAAAAAATCAGTTATTGAAGCATTGAAAGCAATAGTTCCTGATGTTTTATAAAATAAGAAAAATTAAGAACAGAACACGTTGCCGAAACCAAAACTGAACAAGGGTCGGTTCGTACATTGTCCGCGATCAAAGGATACTAAAATTAAGGCAAAATGTAGTAATTGCAAGCAATTTGTTTGTCAAGAGCATTCCAAAAGAGAGATTTTTGTGAAATGCACTACTTGCAATTCTATTTCCAACAGCGATTAATTTTTTTTCTTTAATTTTTACTATTTGACACGTTTTAATTTCTATTTTTATAGTAAATATGTTTAAAAAGTTGTTAACTAGTTAAAATAATATTATAATTTTATGTAAAAGACTTGTAATAAATATATTAGATTGAAAAAAGACTTAAAGTTTATTTTACTGGACAAAAATTAATGAAAACAGATTGGGGCGACTAAGTCGCCCCGCTTTGGCACTTTTGTAACAGTTTTAGGCTTGGGCATCGGAAGGTTAAAGAGCCATATGCTGCTCCGTTATCAAACAAAAAAGTTAAGAAATTTAACATAGACTCTGAAAAAATATCAAACTTATTAACTCGGCAATAATTCCACCATTTTTTCCAAACAATTTCGTATTGTTTGAAGGAGCTGTTTTTTATCGACGGTAATATGACTTCCGCTGACCTATTCGGTATATCTTTTTCTCTTAATTTTGACAGGAGCAGACTCCTGCCACGAAAGTAAGCTTCTTCCAGAGCGGATGTGGGTCCCTGTTAAAAGAAAACAGAAGACCTTCATTAGGTTTAAAAATCACAGGGTCATAACACAAAATAGATTTGAACTCAGGGTACCATGGTTGTGCCGGCCAATGGGGTACAACAATAATCCCTTTCGTTTTTTTATATCTAAACTTCTGCAAGACACGCAGAATAATAGAAAAAGTTGGGAAAGCATAAAAAAATGAATATTTTGCATTAAATGTTTGCCCTGGTTGCAAACAAGTATATTTCAAGACGGCCAAATAAATCAACAATCTTCTCAAAAGCTTCTGCTGAGAGTTCAAATTCTGTCTCGGGTTTGATTCTTACCAATTCAAAATCAGCTTCTACATTTCCTTTCGATGAAATGTAAGAAGCAAAAATCCAAATGTTGCGTTTTTCACACCATTTCCAGATCTCTTTTGCTACCTTGCTTAACTGAACAAATTGGATACTGCCCATTTTATTGATATAGGAGATGGTCGTAATGTTGTCGATTCTTAATAGAATTTGACAACTTCGAAAATTCCGAGCAAAACATTTTAAACAGTAAAAAGCTGACAAACGGAGACAAACGGAGCTAAGCTAAAGCCAAAAGGTAAACAACAAAACTTATAGAGATTTTTGTCAAAGTTAAATCTTGTATATAGTCTATCTGATTCCTTGACCGGAAATAAATAATACACATCCGTCAAATCTGACTTCTTCTTGGAATGTTTTTGTACCTGCTACACAATCTCTTTCACTAAAGCCTTTCTTTCTTTCTCTTTACGCCTCTTCGATGATTTCTTGTGTTTCGAAGGCCTTATAAGACAATTAATTCGAAAAATGCTTCACAAAATTTTTTTACGTGCGACTAGTGGGGCACATAAAAAAGGACTGAAAAGATGGCGGCCTCCCAACGCCATAAGGCGATGGTGGCACCTTTTTGCTTTTCGTTTATCTTTAAAGACGTGTGATTGGAAGGTGCATGGGAAGAAAACTACAATTGATCTCGAAGAAGAGGCGCTAAGTACAATTGAAAATATACAATAGAAAAAAAATTAATTACAAATACATTTTTAATGACATGAAAATTAAAATATGTAAAATTATAAGTTTTCGCTACAAATAAAAAATATCACATAAATCTACAACTTTGGTATTATATATTTAAAAACGTACATAGTTACACTATAAAATTCATGTTAATGTGTCATATTATCAATAAAATTATCCCAAAAGTGATTTTATACAAACATATATACAGTGTAGTTGTGCCGACATTGATCAAAATTAGAATAAAACATTTATTGTTTATTTTATATTTGATTTTACCAGCGAAAACATCTAAAAAACTTAACAGACTACATTATAACTCTTTGAATGTAAAGTAAATTGACTTGCAAAATATTTTTGACGTTTTAAATTTCTTTTTAAAAAAATTTATATTTTTATCTTTTTAGTATTATCTAAAAAAAAAAATTTTTTTTTTAAAAAAAATTCATGCTGATCAATTTAATACGACAAATTTACAAAATATTTGAAAAATAATGCAATGCTTATTTATTAATAAAAAAATCGATTTCAAAATTGTATTATTATTTTTTCATTTGAATTTAGAGTCAGAAAATATTAACAAATTCTAGATAACTTATTATAACATTTTACAAAAGTAAAAACCATTTTGTGACGAAGCGCCAAATTTAATTTTTTTTAAAAAAAGTATATTTTTTTCAATATTGTCCAACAAAAAAAAGGTTAAAAAAATATATGTTTTCCACTTTTATACAGATTGTTTCAAAACAATCCCTATCGAAAAGTACAAAAATTGGGCATTTTGACTGAAGGGCATTTTTCACATGCTTAACCTGCGAAACTTTTTAGTTGTAATTTGAAATATCAGCTCTATATTAAATGTTTAAATTAAAAATAGTATATACTGTTCACAAGTTAGTTATGTAGAAATAGTAAAATTTCATGTATAAACATAGAGCAAATTTCTACTTTAGCGTGCTCGTGAATCCCAAGCAATGTTTTGAGGGACTTGGTGTTATGCTGTTATCTTTGCGTCTTCGCCAACCTTGTCCCAGTTCATTCAAACGTAAAAACATTTTTATTTAACGATTTGCCTTGGTCTTTCCCAAACAACTTTAAAGAAGACAGAATACATTTAGATATTTCATTGAAAACATAAATCTTCATTGAAGATGCACGCTTCTTTTAATGTGATAACAAAAACATCGTCTAGAACAAAATTCATTTGAATGTATATATTTATCCATCATCATCATCAATCATCATCAATCAATCTTAATAAATTTTGTCGGACCCTGAACATAGCAAACGTCATCACTTAAAACTTATTTTGATTGGTTGTTAATTCAAATTTTGAGAATGTCATGTCGTTTTAGTTTGAAATTAGCGCCTAACAAACTGTCAAACGAGGTATTTTGTTGTGAAAAAACTTTATACATTTAATAGATTAAAAACTTGTATTATTTAATTGATTTTTTAATGAATACTTAGTAAAACTGAAAGTTAAAAGTAATTATTAGCGGTATGGTGTACAAAATAGAGTGTTAATTTTTGTTTTGTGTGTGAAATAATTTTTCCACAATGCTGCTAAGTTTTCCCTAGAAGAAAACTCAATGCCAAGAAAAAACAGATTCAAAGTCAATATTTACCATAATTATTAATATTGACGGAAAATATTATATTTTTTTTAGTCAAATTTAAATTTTTTTAAAAAAATTAAATGTATATGTAGAATTTTGAATTGCATTTTGAAATAATTGATATTACTTAACATAAAAGTACATATAAAAAATTAATTTAAAAAAATCTTGGCTGTATGTTTTAATAAAATAAAACTCGCACAATTGATAAAACTTGTTTTGAATCATTTTTAATTCTTCAACAAGTAACGTACAGAATGTACGTGAAATTTATGTATTGTAAGCTCAAGTTAAACATATAATTATTCAAAAAAGTTAACTGGGATTGTTTAGAACCAATTTTGTTGATAATAAAACACAAATAACTTAGCCTTTTTAGATTTTAAGAATTTAAGTTAATATTATATAAAATAATGATTTTTCAAAATATTTGACATGGAAAATATTCGAATCGTATCTACTCCATGATGCATAATATCAAGGTATTTGATTGACCTTAAATCATAACTTTCATTAAAACGGACCGCCAAGATTTATTGAATTTTTTGTATTTACTTTTATGTTAAGTAATATCAATTATTTTGATATGCAATTCAAA